>CAEFZY010012604.1:0-41729 GCA_903066815.1 Brachyrhaphis roseni
TATATATATTGTTTTCTATTAGAATGCAGTTAATGCAATTAATTAATTAGAGACCCTGTAAATAACTCGATTAAAGATTTGAACCAGAAACAGATTTGTTGGGGATGGTACATTATACAGATGTATTAATTTTACAATCCGAATCTTAAATCCTTGCAGATGTGGCCATATTCATGCAGCCATCACTGTTTTGCATTTGGACCAGACTGCATCCTCTAAATCTAAATAGACAGATATTACTTGAAATCGGCACTGTTGAATACATTTATCTCTCACATACATTTGTATTTCTAATTGAAATTATTGTGACTTTTAAGCAGATGTCTTCCAGATTCATGTCCCAATAACTCTGGCAGCGTTTAAAGTCAGAACCTGGTACAGTTTTATTGAATAAGCTGTCTCATAAGACGAAATGCTGCTATAACTCAAAGTTTAGGATATTAAAACTACATAATGTGCGAGCTGCTTCAGGGAAGTAACTGGTTAGATAACCTTGTCTGGTTCTGTTTACGTCCATTTGCTTTAGTGCTGTACATTTTCCCTGGTGTGCCTTTATCCCAGCAGCCTGCACCCCATAAAAGATTATTTGAGTAATGCAAAACAGCTTGAATTGAATAATTTAATATTCGTCTTGGCCCTCTGGAATCCCAGGACAACAGGTTTATGTTTCAAAGCAGAGGTCTTTGAAACCTGAGGACAGAAAGTTGCTCATTTTTCAATGTAAATTATTCTAACTGATGAGCTTGTTCTCAGACTCATCAGTTAAACTTATAGATCCACAGGATTGTGGCGTTATGGATAACAGTTCCAGCTGAAAAACATCTTTCCAACAGAGGCCAAGGAAAATAAGACACTCAATGACTTTCACTTCTTCTGCCCTTCCTCCTCCTTACAGACAGATAGAATATCCTGCTCTCAGACACACTCCAGAAGCCGTGACATCAGGATGTTTGAGCAGCCTCTCAATGATTAAAACATCTTATTTAAATCTGGTTCCAATAAATAATGGAGTGCTAAGCCTTTCTGCTGTGACTCTCAGAACCTCTTATGACCGACTGCCAAAAGCTCTCTTGGATGGGAGTCATGGGTCTCCATGCTAAGCCTTGAAATTGCACTTGGTCACAGGCTGTGAGGACGTGGAGCTGGTGCCCCATCCAGACTGTGCCCAGCACAGGCCCTGCAGCATGCGCATTAGCAAACCATCCGAGGTGGGAAAATGCCACCTCTGATAGTCTGCTGAGCAACACTGCATGCCATGAATACTCCACATAGAACCGGCAATTTCCCTTGTAGTTAAGCCGAGCAGGTGCAGCGCTCAGGTGGGAATGGCTTCAAGCATTTCCTCCGAGAGGCTGAAGTGTGAAAATGATTGTCTTTAGAGAGTGTCGGCGTACAGCAGGCACACCAAGAGGCAGCAAATGTAGACGCCAGCAGAAATGGTTTTCTGAACTCCTCTATTTTAAGTGACAGTACAGTTCTTCACTTGAGCTCTCATGCTATATTTGAGGTGGTGATTTTTGTGCTTTTTCAGCACTTGTTTCACCGTTCATCATAAAACTCATTGAGTATTTTCTGCTAAATCATTTTAAAGTTCATAAATGTGACTGAGTAGCTAACAGAGGCCAAGAATATCAACACGTCTTAAAGGGGCAGTACTATGTATTTTCCAGGCACATATATAGAGTCATTTTAAAGAACAATCAAGAAAACCATCACCTCTAGTTATTATAAAAATACTACATCTATCAAATACATTTGATCTTGTAATTGAATGTGTTTTAAAACTCTTCAGGAAGTCATCACAACATGGCTCCTCTGTTAACCCTTTAACAACATTTTTTACCAGTAGCTCATTTAATGAGCTCAGCTGATCCACAGCTCCACCAGGTGTTTGCTAATTGCTGCTGGCTAGTCTGAAGGAGCTGAGTGGGCGAGGAGCTGCATCTTGAGGGCGGAGCTAGGTCCAACCAAGCGTTTTCCACAGCTGAATGGTTGCCATGGAGATTAAATGATTTCTCAAACATCTAAAACACTCAGGTGTGTTTTAGATGAAGGAATAACATTGTAACATGATGTAATGCTCAAAAAAAGTCACTTTTACATAACACTGCCCCTTTAAGAAAAACAGACAGTGATGTAAATGTAAATGATGAATCTCATCATGGCAGATCTTCTGACAATCATCCAGACCAGTGAGAGAAGCCCAGCGAACCCAAAAGTTTTACAAACACTTAGCTTGATGTTGGTGATGCAGCCGAGGTTTGCATGAGGCCAAGCAGTTCTTCTGTGGAACCGCTGAACATTTAGACTAACTGTGTTTATGCTCCTTTTCCTACTAACCACATAGCAGCTGGGCTTTGGACCATAAATCCTCCAATGAAGAAGTAAAAGCCACAAAATGGAAATTTACAAATAAATAAATAGAACCAAATATGCATTATGTTACATATTTGGCATTGTCACAGGACAGCTTTAAGACAATACCACACAGAATGTCAAAAGCCTCCCAAGCTTTATATAGACAAACTGATTACAGAATGTTCCATAATGCTATGGCTGTTTGGCTTTGCCACATCATTTTTAAAAAATGCATGCATATGCAACCAGACTGTCTAATTATAACATAGTTGTATTAATAGATGTGGGTACTGCCAACAGTCTGTGTGTCTTGATTGTTTGCGATTTTACTATGGTGACTGAAAACCAATTTATGGTGGTTTGTTTTCTGGGAGGAGCTTCCTGGCATCGAAGCTCATATTTGGGTTATGAAGTTTGAGCCTCGACTGCCAGAGAGCAGAATGCTGATTTCACTGCAGAAACTACTAATCTTATTTTCATCTAGTTTTATAGCAAATGTCTTAATACATTCAAAAAAAGACTAAACTAAATTAGATGTAACTTTTCAGCAAGAAATAGGAGCTTGTTTTACATCAATAACAAATAAAAACTGATGAAAAAGTTTTAGTTCCATCAGCAGATTTGTTCACTTACAGGAAAAATATCATATTAATGACATAATCTGCCAGTGATTTTTTTTATATACATTTACTCACAAATTATTGGCATAAAACAAGCTCCCATAACTTGCTGAAAATTTACTCATAAGTTCATTTTGTTTTATTTCAAAGGTATTACAAAGTCTTCAGTAGAAACTAGACCAAAATACTTGGTAAGATTTTGTTTGTAATTTAATGTACATTAATTTTAAATAATTTGAAGATTTGGGGATTTATTTTCCCTTAGAATTTTAGTTTTTGTGAATCTACAATCCATTTCCTTCATTTGCAGTGGAGAAAAAAGCAAATCAAGCACCAGCTGAAGTGTGAAGTTCGGGAGTCCTCCGAGTATTATTACAAATTAATTGTTGTTTCAAACACACTTTTCTGTCTGAATTCCACAATAGCAACAACTTAAATACCAAACAGTTCAGCCTTGGTGAGAACAGGTAGATGAAATATCAAACACTGATCTTCATCACCGAGTATTTCATCACTTTAGAAAAAGATTTCATTCCCCTCTTTTCACGACACTTCAGTTATGAAAGCATTACTCAAAATGAAGGTATTTGATTCTTTTCAGGCTGAAAATTCTTCTTTTATATTTTGAAGTTTAATCAGCAAGAAGACAAAGTGAAACTCCAATAGAGCATTCAATGCAGAGAATCCAGATGTCCAATACAATCCCGACTCTGTTAAATATACATCTGGTTCTTTTCAGGCAGGAGTTTTGAATCCAACAGAACAAATTCCAGAAATACTCCTAATTCACATTTCATCATTAACTCCAGTTAACTGATCTCCTTTCCTCTTGTCGCACGAACAATTTGGAACAAAATGTTGAACAGACAATTTTCCCAAAAACATCTGTCACTACTCCAAAATTTCCTCACAACTTTCTACAAAATTTACATTAAACTTTATTAGCATGGCACATTTCAGCAACAACAAAGTTCAAAAGATAAAAACATCATAATCAACAACTGAGAAAAACAGTACTAGACATTATTTTGTCAGGTGCCATTGTTAAAATCATCAAAGTGTTGGTTAATGTTCCATTTCTGATTGTTCAAAAGCAGCTTGAAACAGCTGGGTTTTAGTTTTGATTTAAAGGAGCTCAGTGTTTCAGCTGTTCTGCAGTTTTCTGGAAGGTTGTTCCAGATTTGTGCAGCATAAAGAAGAATGTTGGTGCTCTTAAATATAGAATAATATCTAAAAACATTTTGCACGCCATTTCTGAAGCTACGATGCAACAGGAAGTCATAAAGTGAGTTAATTTTATGTTAGCATTCTGCTGTCTTTCTTTTAAGGAGCTTGCTTGGTTCAGAAGTGAAACGGTGGTGGGACGATGTAAACCCACTGTCCAGTATCAGTGCTGAACATGTCTTAGTGCCTGAAACCTTTGTTTTTCCATTCGGACCAATGATCACATTCACGTAAAGGTGTTTCAGAAATTATTTTCCAAATGTAGTTTGATCAGAGGTAATATTCTGCAGCGTGATCTAATGCGATCGGCGCTGAGTGCGTGGTTAGCATGCACAGCTCCTTCGCTTCAGGTGCTCCGTCTCATCCTGACAGATGAAGGATCTCCTTCGTTATCTGATGCCCTCGGTGGAGAGGCTCACTTTTACTAATGACCTAACATGTGGTGGATATCTTCCAGCATGCGGTAGAGGGCCAGGCCCATTACTTTTCAATTACTCAGACGTGCAGGCACAGGAGACCTCATCAGCTGATAAGATCCACTCCTCTGCTCGACCAGAGGTGAGCAGCAGATGGTTGCATGAGAAGACGGTGTCAATAACTTTAAAAGGTCAATTTAAGTGGAATCCAGCTGACTGACAACCGCAGCAGCAGGAGATCTGGTGTTTGAAACCGACCACTGAACATGTCTGATTTTCATTGATAGGTTATCCTCAACATTGTGAAAAACATTTTTATACAGAAACACACAGTGACTTCCTAAAGTAATCACACCCACTGAGTAACCCCTGACCTCAAAGTGTTCAATCCTATTGGCCAATAATATCGCCAAGAACTTTTGCACATATAGAAACTTTGTCCCAATTCATTTTTCGTAAAATACTTAAAGCTCTGGACTTTGACTGGACCATTCTGACACTGGACTTTGCTTTAATGTCAACTTTCCATCAGCGCTGACCAAGCAACCCGACAGCATGATGCTCACACCACCAGGACTCAACAGAATGATGTTTTCAAGATTACTTTTCCTTCCAACAAATGACATCCAGCTCTGGTTTTCATTTGTGAATAATGTTGGTACTATGTGTTGTCCGCTGCTGCTTTATGTCGGTCAGTTACATGAAATACCATTACAATAAATTCAAGTTGGTAGTCGCAACATAACAAAATGGGAATGTTTCTAAATACCAAAATATTTGACATTAATCTACATCAAATGTGCTAAATGTCTGAAGTAACTTTTAACGCCTGGATGAATCATGTTCATGTTAGAACACAACACGTGTCAACATCAGATATTAAGCCGCAGCCTCGTCTGATGGTGTCTAGATAAAATATAACTGTGTTACAGTACACAAGCTGAACGCTGATTCCAACTTTGTCGTCTCTGGGAGCTTGAAGCCTCTTTGTTAATTGCATTAGAGGCAAGATGCCGGGTGTGTGTGCGTGTGTATGGGTGTGTGTCATGTTTGAACCCTTTTAGCAAGCGTCTGAGTGAATTTCCATCCTTAAAGGGGCGGAGAAACAGAATAGCTCCCAGCAGAGGAGCTGTCACTTCTCTCTTTGGGTGTCGGGGGACGACGCAGACATAAATAAGTGATGCAGATATTTTTAACCCCTCTCGTGAAATCGGAGATAAATTGATTTCATTCCTGCAAGGCCCGTCAGCAATGCATATCGGCCTTTGATTCAGGCTGGCAGCAGGTGAAGGTGCTATGAATTTTTCATTGTCTCAGAAATGAAGCCAACCTGGTTTGTTCCCCAGTCGCCTCCTTCGCTTACCCACTTCTGCTCTTCTGTCTGTTCTCAAATATTTTCTCGCCGCCTCGCTGCTCATTTTCTGTTTCTTACATTTTTATTTTCTTATGCCTTTTTGGCTCGTGTCAATCTTTTTGCTATTCCACGACTGTATTACTGATCATTATGACTCTTCAAGCAGCTCAGACTCAGCTTTGACATGTTGCTCGTTTTCAGAGAACAACAAGCAGGCTTACTGTATTTCAGGAAAAAAAGTCAATGTGACTGAGCTGGAGCACAAATACAACATTTCTTTCTCACATCATTAAGAATTTATATGTTGAATATTTTCATAAATCTATCTAGACATCATGGCTTTATGGGAACACATATTGTACTACATTGAACATGATTGTACATGTCTCAACTTTTTACCTTTGGCACAGATTCACTGGCTTTCAGTATTGTCACTTTTTTTGTAATATATTCACATTATGATACATCTCCAATGAATACTTAATAAACCCAAACATCAGTCTTAAAGATAAAGAAAAAAAACACATAATCACAAAATGCATGATGATAAAAAACTGAAACTTACAAAAAGGGTATTGGTGTGTTAGAAGTGGTTGAGCATGTGGGTAAAAATATATTCTATATGTGTTTTCTACATCTAAAGGAAAACGAACAAAACACACAACATAAACAATGTTATAATCTAATAAATATGATTTGACTTCATGTCTACTGTTGCTAAATTTGACACAGTGAGATTGAAATGGAAAAATATATATATATATATATATTTTTTTTTTCAATGAAACCTCAATTCTAAAGTTTGGTGTGTTTGTAATATTTCTCTTGTAAATTGAATGACAAAAAAAATTTGCATTATTTTAAGCAAATTGAGCGATTATGTCTACGAAAGATCTTGGAAGATAATTTTAAGATTCACTTTTTTTTGTTTAAACAAAAACTTTCCACACTGACAAAACAAATATTTTGAACATAACCAGTAGAATGATTGCAGCAATTTGCATACAGTCTGCAGTTTTATCTGCAATGATTACTTAACAAAACTTGATAAGTTCTCAAATTGACTTTTTTAAATTGATCAGAGTAATTGATTGTTATATAATCTGTTATTTGTTAAATACTGTTTGCTGTCAGAAACAGCAATTCTGTCATTTTGTCATTTTTCTGTTTTTTGTGTTAAAAAGACAAAGAAAAGAATCGACTTGTGAATAGTTCATAAAGAGTTACTGAAACAGAAAAACTTCAAAACTTTTCAAAAAAATGCCAGATTTTTTTTAAAATCTGGTATTTAAATCTTTTCTCTTCCAGCTGCAGGAAAGTTTTGTTCAGTTGCTACCAGGAAACTACCAGGACTTACAGATTTGTTCATCTGTAAAATTAACTAATTTAAAAAATAAAAACATGTCAAGGTATTTACCACATCATTGCTGGAAACTTTCTGCACCATTTAATCTGGGTTTCTAAATAACTCCCTGGAAATGTTTCCATTGAGCCTCGGTGTTGGAGCCAAAGATGTGACTGGACCCACCAGCAGAGATCCTGTTTCCCCTGCGTTGGCCCGTCTGCTCCCTGTAAAATTTTAAAATGTCATTTTAAACCTGGGATATTAGATTCAAACCTGTTAATGGAGCTCTGTGTGAAAATGAAAATATGCTAAAATCTTACCTGTTTTACCTCAGGAGTTTCCAGTCAAAACGCAGATGGATTTCTTAAAGCCGGAATTTTTCTAGACAGGAAAGAAAGGAAGATTATTATTTTATTATTATTATTTTTGAGGTTTCTTACTATTGAGACATATCTTTTACAATTTTACTCTCAGTGTTTAAAGCCTTATTTATGTAGCAGGTTTTGCAGTATATTGATGGTAATATTATGCTTATTTTATATCCATTTGTTATTAGTTTACCTTGTTTTTTCTCTTTCTTCTTAGTTTTTCAAAGTTTTTGGTTTATAATTTAGGGAGTTACTTCTGATCCATCCATCCAGGCTTATGAAAGGTAGATTTAAACTAAAACTCTGTGATGTTCCCAAGGTTTTCCCCGGCCAGAATCAAGTTTCAGATATCTCTGGAAAACCTTTGAAATCAAGGCTCCCTTCCTCTGACTTAGAGCAACAGCTCCACTCTGGGTTTCCCTCTTATCCCAGCTTTTTGCAGCCATTTGTATTCAGGATAGCTTTCTGTTTTCATTTCTCATTACTGCAGAAGAAATCCCATCCCATCTATCTGCAACAAGCCATCGAGACACTTGAATTCCTCAGCTGGAAGCAGAATCTCGCCCATCATCATTCCACCTTTTTATTTAATAGCCAGACTTTGAGGACGTTAAAGATTACGCGCAGAGGTAAATAACTGCACATACGCCTAAGTTACTTCAAGGCATGAGATTCCATTGATCTGGTGAAAACATACATAAAGGAGCTGCTGAAGTGCAGAGAAGAATATAGCTTTAACCCACTGGGAAGCTTAAAAGAATAAAAAACCTTCCACCCAAAAGTTTAGATCGCCTTGTGGGCGAAAAGCTCTGCAGAAAATCTCAATCCATGAATCAGAAAAGAATAAAAATAATTCATTCTGAGATCAGAGCTATCTGTATAAGTAAAGAAAGAGACTTTATGGCAACAAAATCTGATCAATTCTCCAAAACAATTCTCATCTTCATGCAATGTTACACCTCTAAAGACTCTATATATTGTATTTTACCAATAATTGTTCCTTACTTTAACCGAATGTTTTCATCACAAGCATCCAGAATCTGCTCCCTGCTGCCAGCTCTGCTTTCCCCATGGATCATTGTGCAGCGTTGGACTGCAGTTCTGCATTATTAAATTCCCTCATTCTGAATTTTCCTGATGGCGTTGGAGGCCACTGCCAAATATGTTGCTCCAAAATGTCCCACTTTGAGACTGGGAAACCGAGGGCTGCCGTGTTTGTCTCATTATCTCATTTTTTTTACTAGTTTTCTGCTGTCATTCCTCTGGTTTCACTCACCTGTGCTGTGAGGAATCACTGGATCACGGTTCTTAGCTACATATATGATTTTAAATGTTGATTTTCAGACCGGACACAGGGATCTCAAACTCCTGTCCTCAGGAGCCAGTATCCTGCCACCTTTTGAGGCGTTTCTGCTTCAGCCATGAATCAAATAATTAGATCATTAGCAGGAATATGTAGAGCTTGATTGGATGCTGAGGTAATTCAGCCGTTAGATTCAGGTGTGTTGGAGCAGAGGCACATCTAAAACCCGCAGGACACTGACCTCCAAAACATTCAGACAACATTTACCGGCAACTTCAGAGCTGTACATCCATGGATTTTCTTTTAAGACATGCCTCCAAATTATTTGTGTAAAACCTGCCAGTTTGTGGATTTCTCCATAGAGTATAAAAGTTTAAAAGAAAATGCAGGTTGGGAAGCTTAAAAACTGATGCGCAGCACCCAATCCAGAGGGACCATTTATCTTCATGGCCACTGATTGGCCGTACCCTCAAAAGCAGAGATAAGAACGATTACGTTAGCTTCTGCAGTTGTGCTGAGATGGTTTCCACTGTGAGTATCAACACATATCAATCCATATTTGGTATTTCAACCATTAAGACAGGCAGTTCTAAGCGTTTTTAAGAGCAGCTCTCAAATATGCTGAAATGTTTGCTTGTCATGGATGGTTGTGGTCTCTAATGCCGCAAGTACTGGAGGTCTGCTGTACTTCAGCTTCTCCTGACTAAAGAAAACTGTTCCAGAAATGTTGAGGTTTTATTCAGAAACATCTTTTGGACGTCAAACAAGCTTCAAAGAATTCAAGAGAAGATGCTTTATCTTTCAAGCCTTTCACATAGACCATATTTATTCATCCATTTTAGGATTTTCCTGTCATGTTAACGGAGGCCTGTAGAGTCTTTGTCATTTCTCTGGACATTTCATGCAATCATCTTGGTTTTAGCCACTCCTGGGAAAACTGGCGACTGTCCTAAATATTTTCATAAAATCCTCCTCTCTATAGAATGATGGATGTTTAATAGTTTGGAAATGATAAACCCTATAATCCCTCCCAGATTGTTGTTTTTGTGGCATTGGTTTCTTGTCTGTTGTTCATGATGTGTTTTAACTCTTACAAACGCCACCTTTTCATAAATGTTGTTTTAATCAGCAGCTCATAACTGATATTTACTCCATAACTTACAATAGAGGCTCTTTCTTTCACAGTGTTTCTGTACTTTGATTAATTTTTTCATTAATAAATAACAAAGCCGTGTAAAAAGTAATGGATTTTTTTGTCAGAAGGCAGTTTAGTAAGTTTTTCAAAACAAAGTACAACACTATGAAAAGAGTCAATGATTTTAATTATTTAGGATCAATGAGTCTGCTGTATGGTGCTCTCTTTGATGGGATTTGAGGTCTGCAGATCTTTGCATGTTTAAAATTCTGAAGGAGCCATGTTAGAAAATGAGATCTTGGGTTTTTCATTGCTTTGTTTTGATCTTCTAAAACCCAGCATGTCTTTGAAGTCTAAACATACCATCCTGTCCTTCTCTTTCCCATGTCTGCCTCTGCCGCTCTTTGTCAAACGCTTCCCAGAATCCTCAAATTTAACGTGTGAAAAAGACAAAAACGTAGCTAAACCCTCGTCATCAGAGCAAACAGTTATCTTCTATTAGCAGTGAAACAGGAAACTACAATTGACTAAAGTCCGCTGACAATAACTTTTTCTAATTTTCTTTAATTTTTTCAGATCAGGGTATGATGCAGAGCTTTTTGGGATCTTCTGTGTTCATCATGTTGTCATAAAGGTTGCATTAAAGGGATCTTTGTTTCTACAAGTCTGCCAGTTATTGGGGTGTGAAATGTTTCTCTGCTTCCCAAAGCGTGTGCTTATTCTGAATAAATTATGATTTGAAAACACATTTTTGTATTGACCCTGATATTAAAGTTTGATGATCTGAAATATCTATTGACAAAAAGCATAAAAGCAGAACATGTGTGGAAGAAATACTACCATTCAGCACATCACTGAATGAGATCTTTTATTTTTTTCATGTGATTGTTAATAATTCTTCAAGCAGTTAAATGTTTTCATGTTCATGCTTTTATTTTGAAGTGGGTCTTCTATTTTGAAGCTGTTTTGTGCAGTTTCCTCTTCCTTCTCAACATTATTCGCCTGATTTGTTTACTGTTTAGAGCGGCGCAGCAGTCACTGACGATGTGAGTCGTGTTAATAATCATATGATGTAAATGTGTGGATGTTAATTATCGCTTCTGACTGTGTTGATTGGCTGCTGGTGTCTGTAGCTGTTAAAATAGTCTGTTTTTACTGTTAGCGAGATGTGATTTAGCATCAAAACTAAGTTAGCTGTTAGCCTCATGCCGTTAACCTTGTACTGTTATGCTGTTTGTCTTGAGCCGTTAGCCGTATGCTTTTAGCAGTGTGCTTTAGCTGTGTGCTTTTAGCCTTGTACCTTTAGTCTTATGCCATTAACCTTGTACCGTTAGCTTTGTGCTGTTAGCATTGTACCGTTAGCCTTATGCCATTAGCCATGTACCATTAGCCTCGTACTATTAGCCTTATGCCATTAACCTTGTACCGTTAGCCCTTTGCTGTTAGCCTTTTGCTGTTTGGAATGAGTAGTTAGCTGTGTGCTGTTTGATAAATTAATGCCAGATTCTATTCTATATCATTCATGTTAAGACACTATTTATGACAAATAAATTAATACTGCTGTAAGGTTTATTTTTTCACTTGTGTTTACATAACTCTGTCCTCAACAGTCATCACGGTAATTTGAAGTAGGCTAAGTCCGGTGTTTGGTTCTTAGCCTACCTCAGCCGCTATCAAGTTGAAAGAGCAGAAAGAAGGCCAGGAGAGCAGACAACAGGATGACATGAAGAAACAAGGCGAGATAGAGTCAGAGGGAGGGAGAGGTGTGTGTTGAGGACAAGGTGAGTTTAAAGAGACCCTTCATGAATTGAGCTCTCCTGAGACAGGCTGACAGGTAGATAACCAGGGACAAGCAGGAAGATACCAGGAGGGGGACAAACGGCCGGGACAAAAGTAATGACCAAAACGTAATTGCCTAATCCAGCAAGGCATGACTGAATGTCCAGACGCTGAGCCGGGGGTGTCCCGGGCCTCCCCCCTTTGTCCACCTAAAATCCCATTTAATCAGGAGTCATTCAACTCTTCGACTCAATCAACGCCCATTTGGGACACCTTGTAGTTTAACCCACTCTTTAGTCAGTAACAGGCCACAGATGGCTCCGACAGATGGATGGCACATTAGGAAGATAAATACTGTAGGTCACAACTGACATCCAGATCCCAATTTGTTTCATGCCTGAGTGTAAATTATTCTGACTTTCACTACCAACAAAAATGAGTCAATATTTACAAATAATTCCTCTGTAAAGAAATGGATTGTGTGATACAGGTTGAATTTCCTTTTTCCATGCAAATTTCCAATCTGATATTTGCAGCATGGCTGAAAAACAGGATCCCAGATACAAACGCAAACACTTCTGCTGCATCTTCACATCGAAACAAGTCAGAAAAATCGATTCGGCAAAGAGCCACCACAGCTGACACAGTAATTACTTTTTTTATTTTTTATTTCAAGGTTTGACATATCAAGAATTAATAAAATGTGTTCAGAAATACTTCAGTTTACATTTCACCCATATAAAGGGAAGCTACAGCCTGTAGCTGCTCATCACAACACTTAGTTGACAGATCAACAGGATTGTTGACCAACCATGGATCGTAGCTGATCTAAAGTATTCTGGTGCGAAAAAAAATGATCAAGCTTTCCAGGAGTTTCTGTGTACATCTATTTAAATATAAATTATTACATAAATACACAAAGATACTGTAAGTAGCTGCATTGCAATTGACCATAAAATTGTGCAGTTAGACATTTTGAAAATAAATTTGCTGAATGGAAAGACGCCAATTTCATAAAAACAACTTGTTTTTCAGGTTGTTTTGCACGACTGCAGTAGGAACACTTTTATTGCATCACCAGAGTCACATGATAAACAGCCAGAAGAGCAAAGCAGGAAGCAGTTTGAAGACAATGATGCATGTTTTTTTAATGACTTATTGTGTGAACACACTTATTTACATGTGTCTCTTATTTAATCAAAACACAGCACATACAAAATTGCGTTTTAGTCGACATTAATGGAACATTGACAAACTTTTGGACACATTTGTAACGCAAACCCAGTAACTGTAACCAGTTAGAAAGGCTTTCTTCTTCTTGTGTCTGACATCCAGCATGAAAACAATAACAACAATGCAGCTGTAGAAAGTTATAAACGGCAGCAAAATAACTTTAAACATTTACCTTTGGTCAATCAAAAATAAAAGCAGGTAGTTTAATGTAAAACTTGTTAGATGTAGACGGGGCTGATTCTTTAAAAAGGAGCTTTTAGTTTGTTAAATATTAAAATGAAAAATAGAGGCTCCTTTTCTCTCTAAAGGGAGTAAAGCAGCTGAATTTAGGTTTTTTGTTGTTTTGACTTTGTTTTGCAACCATAGAAACTGGACGACTTGCAGGTATGATGTAAACTCTGAACTCAGTGGAATCCTGTCTATTTTTCTTTCACTATTCATTTATTTCTTGTTTCCCGATACGTAAAACTGAAGAACTGAATTAGGGTGCACTTTCTTCTTCTCTTGGGAATTGACCCAAAGAGAAAATGGAGAGCCTTCGTTCTGGTTTCCCTCCTGGAACCAAATCTCAGATAAGTGGAACACATTAAATTTATGGATTATTGCCTGTTCATTCAGTGGTAACCATCAAGCCACATTACCATACCCTACATTTCACACAGATACACATGAGAGTACACTTTCAGAAGATCTTAGTCTTGTTGGTTTTGTGCAGAGCAGACAGTTGTCAGCCTGTCTTCACTCTGTCGAATTATATCAATCACACACCTACTCTTTAAAACCTATAAATAGCTTTTGTCCTAAACTTTATGTAGAAATATTCTGGCTGTCAGTGCAGCTGATGTTAACATGCCTTCACACCCATGGAAACAATGAAACCACAGAGCATATGAGGCGTCAGAATGCTGTCTTCTGAAGGATACTTTTCATATTGCGACACGCTTATCAATATCCTCAGGAGAGAAACAAAAGGAAAGAAAGCTGATAGGCTCCCATGATCACATTGTGACATCATTTTTATTGAATAAATAATAGTGCTGTCAATCGGTTAAAAAATTTAATCAGATTACTCATGATTAAATTAATCACTATCCCCAACTTTATAAGCTTTGGACAAACCTTCTCATTAAAATGCAAGCAATTATCAGATTTTTTGCAGCAAAATCATATAATACTGTCACCCACTACACATGCATAGAAGTAGCAGCAAACTTGTTCAGCTGACAGGATAGTTTTTGTTTTCTAATTATTGGATGCCCCTTTCTGATGTCGCCCTGGGCAACTGCCCATGTCAAAAACCGCCGTTTTATTTTAACAACATTATGGATGTTTAGTTTGTCAAAATTGATCTGTCTTTTGAATTTGTGTTGTTTAGTCAAGAAGATGTTTCTCCAGACTTTTGTTGGTGTTTTAAGTTCTGTCACGTTGGTTACCATAGCAACCAGTGACTGACGGCTCCTCCCCTTTTCTTGCTGTTGCTGTTTGTAACTGTGGTGTGTACTAAGATCAGCTTTGTGTTTTCTTTATAAATATTATATTGTAACATATATTTTAGACAAATTTAATCATATACGGTGTCTGCTGATTAATTTTAGACTGTTTTTAACTGTTATTAATATTGTCCAATTTAGGTATGTTTAAATTTACAAATATTAACTGCTGCCAACTGTTCATTGGTAGATATTGCTTTGTAGGATTATTCATCGTATTTTATTTAATGTTTAGGGGCAGAAGCTGCTGGACTGATGTTAACCACCAACTTATGAGAATAAATTAATTGAAGCTGAATGTTTGTCATGAAGTCAACGTACTTTACCTCAGACAAACATAGGAGGGTCACACATGCATGTTTTCAAAACCGTATTATTGTGTGAAACCAAACATGTCTGAAGATTCTCAGCTTTTCAGATGTTTGTATTCAGGAAGGTTTAAAGGAAGCCATTTTGTTTTAAACGTTCATTTAGAAATGTTCCTCTCCATTAATTTCCTGATGGAGAATCTTGATAAATGGGAAAAGGGACGCCGTGTCATTTTAATTCCCAGATGGTGGCAGAACTTCTCGGTTCATCCGCACTCTGGATACATGTTTAAAACATCTTTATTTTACATATAAAAGCTCAAACTAAACATAAGAACTGCACCTTCTGTGGCTTTGGTTGGAGGTGATTGATGAGGGAGTTTCAGCCAACTTCTATGTGAGAACAAATTTGTCATGTCCTCGGGGGGCACTTTAAGAATGCTTGCAAATGTTTTCTTCCCAGTTTAGTGTCTGTAGTAAATGAAACCTGTTTGCAGAGGGATCCCTGGAGAAACAGAGGAACATTAGGGTGAATAAAGAAGTTGAGAAGGAATTCTTAGTGAAGACTAATGAGTGGATTCTGGGGTGGAGAGTCCGGGAACAGGGGGCGCTGTCTTGACCTTTCTCGTTAGTGTGATGTTAACCTGTCCGACTCCCCCTGGATCCATCCAACTTCCCCCATCAACCCTTCTAAAAATAAACCAATAAACGTTTTGCGAGGCAAAGAGAAGAGCTGCGCTCTGGCTCTCCCCTCCCACCTCCTCCTTCCTGTCTCCACCCGGCTGGGAGAAGCTGGTTGTGTCAGCATTGGTGGAGAGGCAATTAATCTAATCAAGTAATTAAGCACAAGCTTGAGTCAACACTGCCTTTGAGTATGCTGGTTCAGACAGAAAAAATAACATGAGCTGGCTAGCAATGTAGTCCAGACTCAAACTCTAAAAACGGGGGGGTGGAAACATGGCCAAGAGTCAAAGGTCATGATGTTTGTAGTGCTGATAAGTCAGGTTACAATATTTTAAAAGATACAATGATCAATTTGGAATGCATTTACATTTACATTTCTAAAGGACAAACAAAGTTAGGTTCATAATTATCTTACCAGTATTTTTTCTTTTTTAGAACTGCCTCTGCTGCTCACACAAACGGTTTAACATTCCTCAGAGATTCTGGTTCATATTAATGAGCATTAGTATTACAAGGTTCCAGTAGTTTGTCAGAAGCACATCTATAGTTGTGTTTCCATCATAAACATGTGCAAAACTTTGACAATATTCAAAATATTTCCCAAAAAAACAACACAATTTTGCAGCTGCAGAATTTTTATTAAATAAGAAACTCAATTAAAATCACATGTGAATAAGTTTGCTCACACAATGCAACATTAAAAGACAGCATGCACCATCATCATTCACTTGTTAACGACTCGTGATGTGAAAAATGTTTCTATTGCAGTTTCATGAAATTAACCAGTTCTGATGCAGCTAAAAAACTCAACTCATCCTAGTGCCAAAACTTTACAAAAAAAACGAGTTTTTTCCAAAGTACTGTTTCCGTTAAGCAAATTAAATTTCGAAATGTCAAATTGGGCAAATATGGCCCAATAGTTAATTGTTACTCCAAGTCTTTTTTTGTTCCTGTTACTCTTGGGCAGTCCCACTCAGAAGATCCTAAAAAAGTTAATAAAAGTTGAGCTTTTAAGGAAATCAACATTTTTCTGGAACTTGCACTCAAAGAGAAAAGTTCTTGACTGAACTTAGTCGGCAGAGTTTAGCCTCAAAACTGTTTCTAAAGGTTGCAAAGTGGTGACCCTTGACCCTTACTCTGTACTCTAGAGTTGTTACAACATCCTCCCTTAAATGAACGGAAAGAATTACAAGACGGTTCAAGACTCAAACTCAGTCCTTTCTGAGGTTTTCAAAATCTTTACATAGATTCATTGTATTGTGCAAAGTGAAACACAGTGAAGATGTTTGAATTTTTTGTGTTTAATGTTTAAAAGCATTCTTGGAAAAATGTCTTTTTTGCCTGCAGCACCTGCCTGGGAGGGACTCGCAAATCACAGTGCAAGTCCTAAAAAGATAAAAGTAAGAAAGCAGAACTTTGCAGTCATTACAAAGTCCAAATGCCAATTTCAGCTCCAGCAGTGCCGTCGTTGGAAAGTGCATTTACAGAATTGCAGGAAGTCTTGAGAGAAAAGTGATTTTGTTAAAAGCTGTAGAGGTGAAACCAAATGTATGTGTAATTTCACTGAATTGCTAGTTTCTTCCTTTTCAGATATGGAAAGGTTGTCCTGCATTGACCTGAATCTCTGTCTGGGTTGCGATCCGTTTTATCTTGTCCGCTTGTTTGTTCTGCTGAAAAACAGATGAAATAACAGAGAGAGCTCCATTGTTGCAGCTCCATGATTGCACCCTTTGAGTTTTTGCCTCTTCAGCTGATTTTACAAAATGCTTTGAGAGCTTCTCGAACTCTAAAAGCTTAATTAAATTCAGCGCAAGTAGCACTCACAGATTTACTCTTGACCTTTCAATTAAAGTGCAAAGCTAATGGAAAAGTGATAGCATGTACTTTTAAATGGATGATGGATTTATACCAATCGCCAGCAAGTCAAACAATGGATGAACACATGAAAATGGGAAACGCCATACCATTATGTTATTATGAGATGCTGCCTTTGTTTATTTATGGATCCACATTAGCCTCTACGCTAGCAGAGACTATTCTGTTATTCTTCCTGGGGTCCACAACACAAACATTACAACAACAACAACAAAAAAGATAAGGCAGGAACAAAATCAAAACGCAAATTTCAAATCAACCAACTTACAATTATAATATTTTTAACATTTTACAAATATTACAAAAGGAAAGGAAATACCTTAAATCACACAAAGAAAATTAAAACACAAAATTGCAGAAATTACAATAACAATCTTCACTTCAACTATAAATTCATCCATTCCATCTTTTCAGTATTATTTGATTTTCTATTATTGATTTTTTTTTTTTTTTGTTCATTTACATTTTCAGCAATTTAGTTTTATTACAGAAAGCAACATTTTCCAGTAAGAAGTTGTTTTGTACACAGCCATGTTTTGAGATTGTTAGTTCAAAGCAGTGGTAATATAAAAGTAACAATATCATAAGAGCACTTTTATGTATTTTCCAGGTACATAGTGCCATTTTATAGCACAGTCAACTATGTCACCTTTAGTTGCTATTCATATAATGCTCTACGTATCAAATATGACTTAAAAGAAATTTGATGTTGCCTTGAAATTGGGCCTCTGTCTCTTTAAGAAACTCCTGCTTTTCCTGGAACTCTGCCTTCAGGAAGTTGTCACAACATGGCCCCTCTTTTAACCTTCTAACAACATTTTTATCAGCGTCTCACATGGAAGTAGCTGCTCCAATGAGCTCAGCAAATTCACCAGGTGTTTGCTAATTGCTGCTGGCTAGTCTGAAGGAGCTGAGATGAAATCTGCTCTGTGGGGTGGAAGTGCGGAAGCTTGGAAACGGCAGATTTGAGGAGGAGCTTTGTCTCAAAGGCGAAGTTAGCTCCACCCAGATGTTTTGCACATCTGAATGGTTGCCATGGAGATTGAAGGATTTCTCAAAAAATAATCAAGGAAACACTCCAGGTGTGTTTTAGATGAGGGAATAAGATTATCACATGATGTAAAGTTTGTTTAACATAACCGCTCCTTTAAAAGCAAAAGTCTGTTGTTGGTGGTGCTGAGAGGAAAGGCTAAATTGTTTATGTGTAAAGGAAGAAGAACGCTGCATGCTAGCCCATCACCCACTTTCTGTGTCATTAGTAACATTAAATATGTTTGATTACAGATTCATAGATTGAGTGAGAAGTGAACATTTTGAGGCAGTTATTGTGGATTTGGCCCTGCACACATTGTAACTCTTGTGATATCATCTGATCAGCAGCTTGGTAAAAGTCGGTCTCCTTCACCTATCTGCTTCCACTGAAAGTGCTTTCCAGCAGTCACGCTCCACCGACTTCCCCTTCCACTCCTACCTGCATCCTCCACCCTGTCTTATTGTTCTGCAGTGGAGCATGGCAGCGATGAGGTTCTCTGGCACACACACAGAAACACAAGACGACCGGCCTCAAAAAGAAAAGTAACAAAGAAACAAACTGAGTGCATTCTTTTTCTTGGCCCTGCAGCAATGCTATCTCACTCTCAGGTGAGTGAATCCACACTAACATGCTTCTTGCTCTGCGTCCGTGTCCCTGATGGCTGACCAGATATAATTTTTGACTCTCTCCTGGTTGCAGACCGTAGTGTCAGAACTCAGTGTAACGTGATCCCAGCTCTCCTCTTTGTGCTACTAATGTATTTGGAGTCCCCCACCCTTGGGGCAGCAATTATTATTATTTTTTTTTATCAGCCTGTGAAAGTTGGTTAAGTGCTTCAGGGTGAGGGAGAACGGAGCGGGAAGGGGCGGGGCCCGTGTGCAGTTGCTATCTAAATTGTGGCCTCGGCGCTTTGACACAAAACATCAAGGAAGACGGAGTTATTATTGCTCAAATATTTTCCCAGAATTAGAGAATGACGAGGGTCAAAACTGGAAACAAATTAAGACATAATAGAAAATGAGACAAGCAGGGAGGGGAGGCAGGAAAGGGAAGAGGGATAATTGGGAAAGACGTCATGATAAGATAACAGCCTTACCAGTTTCTTGATTTAATTACAGTAGCTCACGTCTGACACGATGCACCTAGTCGATCCCCTGCTGTTTGTGTTGTGAAGTTTCTGCATGCACATATGGCTGGGTGGAATAAACACCCATCCACTTTCACACATCTTCCCACTAACTGGCTTAATTCTGGCGCTACCAATCTCATAAGGCTAATTAATGTACCCAGGATGGCTGAGTTGACTCGATATTTCGACCTTTGCTCCTTTTTGTTTATCTGAGCAACAAACTCCAGTAAGTTACCCACACTGTCAGAGACAAAAACAAATATTTTATGAAGTTATGAACCAGTTTCAGGAGTTACATTAGAATTAAACCATAAATGAATAATCTAACATTACCTAGCATTAATCTAATGTTAATCTTAAATTGTTAGTCATTACAATGTAAAGTGGATTTTAGCTGCAACAACAGAGGAGTTTACACAGTAATGAGACCAATGGACACAAAAAAACTATATGGTTTATTTTTCTTTAAAAATGTTTAAAAAATTACATAATTTATGTTCCACTTTTATCTATGTTTTGAGTTGGATATTACACAAAATCCATGTAAAATACACAAAATTTTCACATTGATGTGTTATGTAAGAAACATAAATGTGGAAAAGTTTGAGGAGGATTTTGCATCAACCTGCAGATGATCATATTTGTCACACAAAATATACTTTACAATATTAGTAATATTATTGCCAGTTTGACTTGTTTACTGTTCAATCCTGCCCCATTGTGCAATATCGAGATTAAATGAATAATAATAACCACCATCATCATTGTTTCTATTATCATAATGTATGTGGTGTAGCAAATTCTTATTTCAAATACAAAAATATTTCTAATAATACTGCTAATATTGTAACACGCTTGCCGTAAGCTTGCTGTGGTGTTGCCAAAATTATATCTGTATCTGACAGAAAAACCGTTGAAATGCGACCTGCAGCAAAATGCACATGTGAATAGCTGGTTTGTGTACGTGTCAGAAAGAGAAGGGCAGAAGCTAAATTGCAGGTGATAAGACTGCGACTGGAGACGGTGAGAGGGCTGAAACCGAGAGGGGCTAAAAGCTCCGAGGTCCTTTGAGTGTGTGATTGTGTGTGCAGGGTTTCCATTATCACTCTGTCAGGGTGCACAGCCCTGGCGTCACGGGTCTACTGGATCACATAAAGACAGCACTGTGGAAACAGGTGAAACACACACAACTGACTGTCTTTGTGTTTGTTCTCATGAAGACGCGATTCAGTCAACTCGTAGCTGCGGTGTCACAATGGGGAATATCAGGAACTATATTCAATTTCTCTTGCCGAGTCTTAAGTACGCAGTTTTTTACAGTTCACGTTTGATGTGGTACAGCAAACTAAATTATTTGACATGTTTATTTTGAGAAATAACCTGAAGACATGCAGAGGAAACTTTAACTGCGACAGAGCAGAGCTGCAGAACAAGTGAACCAGAACGGACACAAATGCAGGCAACTCAAGGATTCAAGCCAAGATGTTTCTGACAAGTATAATACAGCAAATGAAACTTAGATTTTCAGGAAAAACTGGAACCAGCACAACAGACCATTGTACATAAATAATCAGAAACTGGAGTTGGAGTTAGGAACGACAAATCTCTGTCTATCGATGTGTTCCAACTCTTACCTCAAAAAAAGAAACACAATTGTTGTCTGAACTGGAAAGTGTCCAGTTAGAGAGATGTTTGGGTTTCGAAATCATTAATACAATACACAAATCTGCAAATATCTTCTCAAAACATTAGACCAGGCTTTGAGGTTTTTGTGTTTGTGTGGTATAATCTTTAGTCTTTTGTGTAAATCTGTTTCTTGGTCAAGATCAGAACTGCCTTGAATCCTCATCGACCCTCTGTTGAAAACTAAAAAGGACAAACATCAAGACTGTTGAGCAGTTGGCAGAGGCCTGCAGTCGGAGGCTAGATGCCTGCCGAGCCCAGCTGCTGCTCTGGCCAGCGATGAGATGGGAACGGAGCTGCCAGCCGTGGCGTATAAGGAGGCGACGGCTCATTCAGCCTGGGCTGGTAACTTCAGGCAGCTTCTTATTAGACCATCGACTGCCTCAGCGGGGCGTCAGCCTACCAACTGACAACTTTCTAAAGCGTCTTCTGCTTTGATGTCAGACATTTATCAGTTAATTAGATCAGTTGGTCTCCTCACATAAACTGTCTGTGGGGTTTTATTGTGTCCCATTAGAAGAAACACAAAGTGCCTGCACCACACGGAGTGAACTTTAAATACAATTCAAAAATAGTCTGATGATGCCAGAACTGTAACTTGTATTAGACATGTACATTTACAGAAATACAAGCAGTTTATGGAGCACAGCATCGACCTACATACCATCAAAACCAGAGACGGTTGTAGATTATGGGACAAATCTAAATACTGCACTGCATTTACAAAACCTTTAAAACATAAAGATGGACCTTAAGGATCTTAAACACTGAGGTTTTCTGGTGGCTGTCCTCTCTTCCTGTAGAGACTGAGGTTCTTAAATATGTGGGATAAGATGCTGGCTGTATTTTATAAATATATTCTGGTGTCCCAGTACCAAACGGCTGAAGGATCCACAGTTCTCAGCAGGAGGTTGGATTCACCATAAACCTGTGGTGTGTAGGAACACACTGACTAAAGCTGTAACTTTTATTTAAAAAAATATATGTTTTTCACATATTTGTTAAAAGTGTCACAACATGGTGACAGTTTAATATGAGACAGATGATCTGTGAAAAGATTGATCCCCTCCAGTTCATCCCTGAGGTAAAGCACCGCTCCGGAACCAAACAGCCAATCAGAGCCAGGAGGAGCTGTTTACCTGCCAGGCAGTGGCCATGCTAACTAGCTTTAGCAGACTGCTGACAGGAAGAAGCTGAGGGTGATTGACAGCTCTAAGACCCGCCTCCTGGCTCTGATTGGTTGTTTGTAAATAGCACTGGGAGAACTGGGAGAAGGAGTTTAATTTTTTCCATAATATCTGTCTCATACTCTACAACAAATATGTAAAAGAATATTTTCTGTAAAAGTTACATTTTGCAGTTTTAGCAGACAGCAGTAAACATTCTGCACAGGGTCAGAGAAAGAGGTGAAGATCTTTCCTTCCACTGAATTCTTCATCTTAAGAAGAACATCTGTCGGTTTTACTCGTCTACCTTCCTCCATCTTTTAGCTGCATGCCTGCTCCATCACATCTGAATCAAATGATTGAATTGTCTCTTCAGCAGACCTGGTAAGCAGCTGTTCATTAGACTCAGGTGTGTTGGAGCAGGGTTGCAGCTGAAGATGATGCAGACTGTGGTTGGACACTGCTGATGTATTGGTTGGCCACCATCGTGTTTCCGTCTGCGTTGCTTTGGTATGTTGCTCTCTGGATTCTCCCCAGGCCCTTTAAGCCTTTGGGAACACTGAGAGCCATTCTGTCTGAAGGCAGCTACGCTTTACAACTCCTCAGCAATCTCAGATTTCTCTTTCGCTGCATTATAATTTTATTTCCTGCTTTATACTCATAACTTCTCCATCAGATCCTCTCCCCTCATTCAGATCGACAAATATCTCCTGGTATCTCTTACCCCCTTTTTGAGATTTTTGCTCTCTTCGCTTCTGTGCCATCATCCTTTCTTCGTAATCCTTCCAGAGCTGAATCCCCCTTTATCCCTCCTGCGGTCTATCTGCCAAGTCGATCTGTCTGTCATTCTTTGGCTCATTGTCTCGTATCCCAATCTCTTGCTTTTCATCCACCTTGTCAGTGCTTCAGTTTCTCTCTTCATCTGTAAACCCCACTTGTTCCCCTCTGTACTGCACCTCTCCTCCTCTCTTTGTCTTGGCATCTTTGAGCCTGTGGACACCAGGGGAGCACAGAGGCTCAGCTTTAATTGATACATTGGATAGAGGAGACGGAGCTGGATGGCTCTGGGCTGACAAGGTTAATTCTGTTTTTCTTTGCTCCTCATCACCTGATGGCAATTAAACCCATGGCATCCTTCCTGGGGGAAAAGAAACACCAACACAACGTACAAGTGAGGAGACAGCGATTCCACTGAAGTTGATCACAAGAGCTAAAGTTTGGCTGGAGCACGTTAAGAAAGATTTGAAGGTGAAAATGGACACATTTCTTCATGAGAAGCTCTACTAACAGGCTGTACTTGTCAGTTTGAGAGTCACGTGATGAATAAGTAACATTTTTATTATTTTAAAAGACTTTATGGCGTTAGTGGTCTTTTCGTTGTGAGAAAAAAAAATGAAGACCTGCATGTAAAAGTTGGGAGTTTCATTCTGAATGGCTGAATTAAGAACTGAACCCCTGCATATCTAGTAAAATAAATATGACTTTCTGTCTTCAGTTGTATTATCACACAGTTTTTTTTTTTTGGCTTGTATCCATAAATAGTTATGAGCAAAGAAACAGCTAGACATATTTATGCGTAAAATTACACAAATATTCTTAAATCCAACCTTAATAATGAGGTTTTATACCAACAAATCTTCCAGTCTCCAAATAAAAAGTCTCTTGTTTGATGATTAAATTCCATCCTATTTAAAACTTAAACTCAGTAAATTTATAAAAGTTCTTTTGGTTAAAACTGACAATTACCAAGAACAATTTATGGATGAATTTGTCTCATTAGTGAAGCTTTGGGAAGTCACCTTTTAGACAATTTACCCGTCAGATTCCTGACTATTCTTTCAAATCCGAGCATATGAGTTTAAATCTCTGTCTTCTAATCTGAGAACTGTTCCACGGTGCAACATATAGTTTACAGTCATAAACACAAGATTTATTACAGTTGGTGAGGACATTAATCAAATAAAATGTTTTGTTCAAATCACATACGTTGTTTGTAAATAATAAAAACTTTGGTTTTATTGCACGTTTAATTAGATTTATAGTGCTTTGCAAAGGTTTTGATAACCGGCTTTCAAATGAAAATCTTAAAAGTGCAAAAACATTTTTTATAGGTTTCCAACTCAATATTTTGTAAATCTTTGTTTTCCTTCATTTACAACTGGAAAACTTTGACTAGGCTCTCCCAGTTTTACACACCTAAACACTCATATTTTTGCCCCAATTTGTATTGACATGTCAGACTGAACAGAGACTGGACTTTGACTAGACCGTTTTGACCAATGAAGACATTTTCACATAAACCATTGGAGGTTTAGCTCTGTTGGTGTTTTTTAGGGCCGTTGTCCTGAATTTACCTCCATGCATCTTCGTTCACCTTAGTTTTCATTTTTTGTTTTACATCAGTCGATTTAAGAATTTTCAGATTTATAGCCAATTATTAAACTCAACATCTGAGTCTTGAGGAGAAACTTGGCTGAAGATTGAACACACTGAATCCCTCAGGAACCAGCTCTCGTGTGTTTACCCAGCATTCATCACTTCCTGGCATTTTGGCATCCTATGGTTTCCAGACACAACATGCAGTGGCACCGCAAATCTGCGCCGAGCCGTGCCAGAAAGCAAAACACAGCACCGCCCGTGAAAACACACGGCCACAGATGTGGAGCGCGGGGGTGAGATGGATGTGACAGAAGCAGGATTAGAAAGGGTGGGAAAGAAAGGGAAAGCAAAGGACTGTGATGTGGTAATGTAGGCAGAGATAAGGAATGATTAAAGAGCGGGCTGCAGAACCAGACGCTCGGTGTTGATCCAGCTAACTGTTCACTCATCAGCCTGCTAATGGTCTGGAAGGTGGGTAGTGGGGGGGTGGGCATTGTTTCAGCATGAGTTACCAGATGTTACAATAGAGCCTGAAATCCTCTGTGATTCTGCCCTGCTGAGTTTCTTTGTTCAGGAGGAAAATACAAGCTGTAGAACTACAGCTCACTCCTTCTGCTGTGCATCATAAAATCTGAATATCAGATTTTAATTTCATTCTTTTTCTGTATGTTGCTTGATTGAGTTGCTTGTACATTCATTGAAACCAAGAAAAGAACATCAAAAGCATCTTTTCTTTAAAACCGAGGTAGAATGAATGACAAATATGCATAAGTAGGTGATGTTTAATATAAAGATAAATATGTTTGCTTCAGTGTTTTCTGATGTTAAAGGACGAGTTCAGTGTTTTGGTCAACATTTCTGTCCCAGAGCTTTTCCCAATGAACTAACAAAACCTCAATGTTCTGCAGTAGTTTTGCGAGAGGTCAGATGAAGGAGAGGACGACAAGTTGGTGAGAACAAAACCACGTAATTTCATCATGCCACTGCGTCAAAAACGGCATTTCCATTAGAAATATGAGCAAAACTTTGTCGATATTCTGGTAATGTTGGAAAAGAAAAACTACATTTCCCAATTGTGTTTCTTCTTAAATAAGAAACTATTACAATCACACTTGAACAAGTTAGTTCACATCATTAAAAAACACATCCACCGTTACCTTCCTACCGCTTCCTGTCGTCTTCTTTGTCATTTTCTGCAGTAGTAACAGTTGGATGAAAAACCTTCTTTTACGTTTTGTGAAATACACAAATTTTGAAACAGCCAGAAACGCAAAAACTTTAGCAAAAAATGCCTGTTTTTTTTTTTTTTTTTAATCTTCATGTTTCCATTGAGCAAATAAATTTTTGTGCAATTTTAAGATCAATGGAAATGCAGATAATGTCATTTTGACCATGCCGGGTCTCTCAGGAGGTTCTAACCCTGAGATTTATGAACCAGGAAGAACTTCAGCAATTGTTTTATTTTGTTGCTATTTATTCAGTCATCTCCCAACATTTAATTATAGTCTGACTTGAAATCTTGTAAACATTTCTGATTAGACCACGATAAAACAAACCCCATCGCTGCAGCAGAAAGACTCTGTATATTAACAGAAATCCCCTGTAAGGCCGAGACAAACCACATAAAATGACACTATTTTTTTTCTGTCCTTGCCAGAAATGTGGCACATAAAATCCTTAAACCTTTATTGTGACAGATTAAAAACCAACAATAAAGTGCACTGAAGTTAATAAAATGAAACCTGTCATGGTGGGTTAAACAAACCCAAATCCTCCTGCGTTATATTACCCCAGGATGTGGCTGACCCGGCATCGCAGCTGAAAATGACACCACTGTTTTAGGTGACGTTTAGGTTAGACATTCATGGATATAACCCAATTAAATGTTGTTTTACAAGAGCAGAGACATGGATATAACAGCTGCGGCTTTTGTACCCAAGCCTCTGCCCTACACTGTGACAAACACAATGAGATGGCAGAACTTTTAAGGTCAAACTAAAGCAGCATTCTAAGATTACCAAACTGACATGTAGTGAGATGAACAGACAACAAGCTGGGTAACATTTCCATGCTGATGAGTCACAACACAATTACAAACAGAGCACTCACCTCTGTGTTTCTATGCATTTTCTTGGTCACTTTGGCATCTTTCACAACATTCTGCTTAGATTTTCTAAGTAAAGTTTTGAGAAAAATTTTCCACATCTATTATTTTCTCAAAAAGTAATCTATGCTACTGCACACTACTGCATTTATTACAAAAAATGCCAGCAAAAGTACAAACTTTTTGTATTTTTATGCAGGACACCAAACATTTCATTTTAAAATTAACTGCAAGGGAGAAGATGTGAGGAAAAAGACAAAATATAAGAAAAAAGATGACAAGTTTTTTGGTGCAATCAAGAAAACCAACTGTTGAACTAAATTATCATATTTGGGAAATTACTGATTACAGTTAGAACTTACAAGCAGCAAACTAGGAGTTTTATCTCCATTTTTAGTCACATGCTCCCTCATCGTTCTACTGTTACAACAGATTTAAAACACTGGCAGGTAAAACTGTGTGTTTAAACAATTATTTTTACACAAATATGTGTCTACTCATGAATGGGCTTTTGTTTTTTCCCCACAATATCTGTTCTGAGACCTGTCTGTGTCTAAACACTCATCTTATCATCTCAATGTCTTGAATTATTTCTGACATCACATTCCTCACAAGTCCTTAAAATATTGCAAGAAAAAGTAACCTCTTTAGTAAATCTGAATCTAAACTGCCTCAGGTCTACAGTGCACCTCATTTTTATTTTTATGAGCGACGTACCAATCTCCATGGTGGCTGGAGAATTAATGTAGCGGTTTAAAAGCTGCTTCATTAACCTTCAAAATGAAGATGGGTTGAGAATGGGCAGACGGGGGCTGATGGAGAGACGTTTCAGAAACACAACCATGCACATACAACACAGTCGGTCCCTCATTCCCCTGAACAAGCCCCAGGATCGAGATCTGAGCTTCAGAGGATGAACACTGTTTCCATAAAAGGACGTTCTTGATCAGCATCTAGAAAAAAGGTCCTTTGCACCATAACTCTATCAGAACCAGCCTGGACCACTGATACAAGGCAACTTACATGTTGCTTCCACCATCTGGCTGACTCATTATTTGTGTTAACAAGCAATTAAATGGGTGTAACTCATTATGTACTCGGGGAGTTTATGTTTTTATACAGGAAATGTTAGTGTACCCTCCAACAAATCAAACATAATGCCAAACTGAGCTTCAGCTGCATCCACTGAAAGCTGTTCAACATGTCAGATATGATGCATACAGTTTATTCCCAAACTTTAAAGAAGAATAGAAAACCCTTTTGTTTAACTCTTGCAAATGGCCTTCAACTCTGGAAACGTGCCACAACACCAAGATTAAAACCTCATTATGTCTTCCTCCTCAGCCGGAGCACCAGTTCTGGGTTTAGGTTGCTCAATCAACAGAGCTATTGTTCCGCTCACACCTGGCTGCTACAAACAGAGGAAATTAACTTGAGACTGTAAAAATGTTCCCTAATGGGAATGTTCAATGACTTTCTTCTATTGTTGCCAGTTTGTTGGATTAAATAAAGCTGGGCGATTAGTAATCACGTATATTGCTGTGTAATTGCTCTGCGAATTGGTGAAACTACAATTACCCAATCAGAATGAGATACCATATGATGAAAAGGCGGGATTAAAAGCAAGCTTACATTCTCTTTTATCTGTAATTTCAGTTATTTTTTAAATGTGTATTTGCACTTTTAAATTGACATTTGTGACTGTACACAAAACAGACTAGGGTGTGTTTGCTAATTTATTGCAAGCAAATGCAGTACTGTTGTCAAGTAATGCAAAAGAAAATTTTTCCCCTTGTCCTCTTGAGGGCTCCGTACATAACTGACCTCGTAAATTTAAAGGGAATTTTTCCGTATGCATTTGGAAACTTTTTTTTTTAAAAAGTACATCATGTGTTTCCTTTTTGGGCAGCCTGGCAGCAAATCATTGAAAACATTCCTGAGTGCCTCTGATGAGAAACCTTCCTCAAGGTTGGTTGGATGTCAGTGCTGACAAAGGTGTTCCTCAACCTGAAGCTCTGATTGACGTCTCATATAATTCAATCCACAGTCCCATTAAAATACCATGTTTTCACTGACTGTGTACCAATGAGGCCAGCAGCTGGGAGGACGACGGCTCCAACTGTCTAATAACTTCCTCTATGAAAGACTGAAGGTGGAGAGTGATTGGGGGGTGCACCTTTTCCAAAACGCTCTCATCCTTCCAGCTTGTCTTCATATCTGGAAATGTTTTGTAATAGAGCTAAAGCAGAATTGTTTTATGGATTAGATGCCCGAGTCCTAACATGCTGGTTTTCCAGTCAAAAAGAAGAGAAGACTGAAAAGACGGGGTGAGAAGGTGAGATCCGTCTTTTCCAGGAAGTGTTCCAGCTGCACAGTGAGGCTGAACAGGAAGTGTGTGCGGCTTTTAATTCCAAGCACTGATTTGTTTCTATGTCCCAGATGAGGTCAATGCTGTAATGGCATAATGGAGCATGATAAATGTCCTTAATGTGTGCGCGTGAATATGTGTGGTGCTGGTCGTTTTTGCGCATGTGTGAGTAATTTCGGATCAGTTGGGTTGTGGAAGTGCGGTCATTCCTCCAAACAAGTCCGCCGCAGACTGAGAACGGCCACAGGGATTTTCCTCCACCCATGTTTTGGTGATGCAGAATCATAACACTCAGCTAAATCATTTGTTTTTTATAAAGAGGGCCTTCAGGCCGGAGGAGCTCTGTGAGCTTTCACTTCTGCTAAGCTGCGCTCTAAAACATGATAGTTCAAGAATTTTCAAGTTTTGACTGGAAGGAAGACATGTTTTCCACTTCACTGGGTCCAAGAGAAAGGTTGGATTTCATGTTTGAAATATGCAACATACATTTTCACTTCAAATGCAACAACAGCTTGTTATTCATGTCAGACGTTTCACAGAGATGTTTCCAGTGGCTGTCGCAGTGATAAAACTGGAGTAGGAGTGTTAAAGCAACAAACAGGAAGAAAGTGCTAAAAGCAAAGTCAACTTGACTTCATTTTTAGACCATGTGGAGTTTTTTCAAACAAAAAAATATAACAATTTGTGTATTTTAAAATCCACTAGATGAAAGGATTACATGTTACTTTTTTTCTTCTTTTCTTCAGCCAGATACTTGAGGAGTGCAATGCTGGATATTGTCGCGTTAAAAAAATAATGAATAATAAAGTCATTAAAAAAAGAAGCTAAAAAAAGAAGAAAAACACTTTTGGAATAAAATGACTTAGGCCATTATTATAGGAAGGAGAAGATATGTTGTTATTATTTCGATATTAGTATCGGAATCAGTCAGTATCGCCAATTCCAATATTGATATCAATGGGTTTTTTTACCTTTAGGTTTAGAAAGAATTTGGACAAAACCAATTGGTATTTACAAAATACTTAAAGATTCACAAAAGAAAAACAAAACAACAAAATACTGCATAGAGCAAAGAATTTATCACTGGAGTGCAAATTAAAAAATCTTTTTGAGCACATCAATCCAACTGTTTTTGAACACATTTCTGACAAATCTACAAAAGACCAGACCTCCAGCTGATTGACATGCTGCCATTACACCTGGACAGTCAAGCAGAAACAGATATCTGCAAACTTCACTGGATGATTATTTAAAGGAAGTCTGGGTCAAAATTATTCCACAAAACAAAGATTAGAAGTTTCTGGGTCTTTCGTTAAGCGCAGTTTTCTCACCAAAAGCCAAAAAGGTACCAAAAAGCAAAAATACAGAAATAGCAACTTTGTTCAAAGGTTTTTATTTTCAGTATGGGAGCCTTTTACTGACAGTCACCTGACAGGAAATGGTCGAACTTGGATGGCTGCGTTGAGAACTTTACCCTCTGTACATCTGACTGCCGCTCTACTTCTACACACACAGCGACAACACTCAGAAATTACAACTTAAATTTTATTTTAACCCCTTAGTTAAATGTGGTTAGTTTCTTTACTTTCATACTTCATATGAAAGTAAAGAATGGGTCAATTAGCACTTTTTAAAGCAATAAATCCCACTCTGGAGCATAACTTCCCTTCCTTGCTTCAGTCTAATGAGAGTCAACCTCTAGACACAGAGTAATTAGAGAATTATGAAAAGTCGAGGTGACAGTGACCTCATTACAGCGAGGAAGATCAAACTAATGACCCATGACTGATGAAGGCCTCCGCTTTTCACCGCCAAGGGAGTCATGGCCGCCTCTGATAGCCTGACCGAGGAACCGGCAGAGGGAACAGGAACAGAGGATCAGCACAGCCAGCCGCGTAAAGATGACATTATCCACGCTTTATAAATAAACACCAGCCATTAAACAGCTTAACACGGTCAGATCCGGTGAGCAGCACATCATCAAGCATCTCCGTCTGCGCTCGGCCCGCTTTCCATTCATCTTCCAAATGCAAGAAAATGAAGCGCTTCAATTTGGAATACGCAGCTGGAAGCTGGAATACATCACTGGCATTGTTAGTTTCAGTATTTTTAACACTTTTCGTATCAGATTCAGGGAGTGGAAAGGGAAAAAAAATAGAAAGAGATTCACTTTACTCAAAGAAAATGACAGGAAAAACGTTTCCACAAAGGATATGAAGAGGGAAAATGCTTCAATGCTCAAGTTTAATGTGTTGAAAGTGAAGTGAGGATGTTCTAAACAAAGATGTCGCTAATAGTTTTTATCTTTCTGTTCAATCCATTGGGAAAATGTGCAGTGAGTGCAGGAACTCACTCAGCAGACATGTTCTTATGCAGCTTGAGGAATAAAAAGCAGGAAATAAAGAGAAAAAATGAAATTGTATCATGCTACAAGCCGTGTTTCACATTTTCTGGAAAGAACTTCCATAAAGTCTCATAATGTTATGAATATCTTGTTTTCTTTCTGCGTTTAATTATGTTAAACTGTCTAGCTTCAGCAGAATATATGGAAACAAAACTAATACTCCTGTTAAAATGTTGAACTTTACAGACTAGCAACACGAACAGAAAGGAAATGTACAAAAAGAAACTGAGGGAAATGTCAGTTGAAGAGTGAGAGGATTAACTTTAAAAAAAATAAAAAGGTAAAAAGTTTCTAGCATAGTGCAGAAGAGAAATGTCAGAGAACAAAACATGGAGAAAGAACACACCTCATCACTTTCAAAGCCAGAGAGCAAAATGGAGCAGGAGACGGAAAAGGTTCCAGGTGGGAAACACTCCACAGCGCAGTACGCGGCGCACAAAGACTCACTGGTTGTGAAAACAGAAATGGAGAACAGGCAATCTGTCAAAGTAAGCACAGGAACAGTGAGCCTGCAATGCGAATGAAAGAAAAGGACCTATAGAAATCTGAGAAACCCGCTCCTAAGTACGAGTGATTTCTGGGACTCCAGAGATGATTAGGTGAAGCACATGCACACCCAAAAGCCAAGGTGCCAAAAACAGCAGAGAGGATTGGAAAATTCTGAAAGTTAACCACTAACTCTTATTAAGGCCGTTTTCACTTCACAGAGGAAATATTGCTGCATCGACACGAACCTGTGCAGATCCCCAGCGACTTTCAGAAACGGCTTTAAATACGAGTTTCTGTTGTTTTTTGACAACATCTACAGTCAGCAGTAACTATTTAGTGAGAATTTGAGACACTTTTGTCAACAGAGATAGATTTTATTGTTATCATTGAAAATAAATGTCTGAATATCACCAATCTGGTTGACACATGTTGCATTTTTGAGTATTTTTGCTATACTGAAATAAAACCAGCAAACAGGAGTTTTATCACACAAACATGTTTCAGAACTTCAAACTAAATTAAGCATCAGACAAAAAAAATATTTAATACAGAAAGTACTTTGATGGTTTCATTGAAAAGGAGAAAAAAATAATCCAAACCTCTGTGGGATTAAAGGAATTTAACAGGATATAAAAACAGGTTTTAGGTGGAAAACTCCACAATTACAGTACAGAGAAAACAAATAAGTGTTGATAAAAACACTTTGATTAATCATGTTTTTATGAAAGCTGAGTTTCTTATTATCCCAAGAATCAATAAAACAGTCTGACAACATGAAACAGGCTAAAAGAGTCTCAAAAAGGAACATCATGCCTCAACGTAGAAGAAAAATCTGACGCTAAAGCCATGTCACAGTGGCTGCGTTTACATTAACAGCATAATTATGCAATTTGACATTTAAAAAATATTACTCAATAAAAACACAGCAATTAAAAAAAAACTTTTGTTCAGTAAAATGTTTTATAGCGTGACCAAACTTATCCACATGTGATTTTAATTGCATTTTTTATTTAATGGAAACAACGCAATTGTGAAACTGTGCTTTTCAACACATTTCAATAGCTAAATCAGAGTCAATTATTATTTTTTAGAATGTTAATGTCACCATAAGACTCACAAGAGGCCACCTATGTTAGACTCATTAGCCACTGCAAAGTTGTGGTCAAATTTTGACATTAAATAACATTATTGCTGAATCTCATTTTATGCTATGCAAATGCTCTGTCTGCACTGAGGAGAATTTACTCACCTTGAGAGGCTTAATGGGTAAAAACAGCAAGGTTTGTTACAGCCTGACCTACTTTTTGATTAATTCAGCCAATAATTACTTTGATTAATCACTGATTGTGCATTGACCATCAATTCTAAGCACCTGGAAAATAGGTGAATGATAAAATAACAACAATGTAGATCTGAATGTTTCACAAAATGAGTTCACTATTTCTGTCTTTAACATTTTGCTATGAAAATCCCTCCAGTTCCTGATAAAAGCAGATCATTATTCTCTTGTGGTGCAACAAAGACTCAAACTTTATTAATTTATTTACTTTTTAAGTATTTCTTTCTTTTTTTTTTTTTTTTTTGCAATACCAACATATACCAGGTTGTGCTTCCTTCCCACCATGACTTTGTTCAGTATATATTGAACACAACGCACTGGGCGAGTGTTGTTGCTTAGGACTGAATAATAAACCCATTGTAAAACACAAGTGTGGATCATAAAAAGTGTGAAAAACGAGAAGCTGTTACTGTTCAGGATGCACATCGGTCTTTGAGTCTCGCTCTACAAATGGCTGCTCTTAAAATCTGGCTCTACAGCGCACCAGCAGACTGCGTTTTTATGGTAGAGTTCAGCTGGAGGAAAGCAGCCAAACACACTCCAGCATGAGCAGCGTGGAATCGTTTCGGTTGTATTAGCAGCTGTAAACAGACGTTCAGTGCTGCAGATGTTACACTTAAGGTTTATTTCTAAAAGCAGCTGCTGAGAAAAGCTTGAGCATCAGTCCAAACCTGGATCAGTTTCCGTTACACTGATACAACAGTTTTAATTTTCTCTCCTTCTTGTTCTGATTTAACTGGACTCTGACAATAATCCTAAATATCTTGGATCATTTCCAAAGGAAGGCTGTTGTGACAGGAACTCTTGAGTTATTTTGCGCAGCCGGCCAGATGCACACAGCCTGGTGAACCGCAGTCTAAAAGCACAGGCAGCAGCTCAGCCTTCAGCTTCCTGGGGACAGAAGTGAGGTGAGTTGATGTAAAGCCCGATCCTGTGGCAGCAGCAGGAAACCAGAGGATGATGATGGATGTCTGGCCCACATGAATTCAGCCACCCGAGCGTGCATACGTCGTAGGTGTTTAATTAACCGGTCGCATTGTTTTCCAAAATGACCAAAATTGCTGCTTGAGGTGATTGACGACGCCACAGCCTCGAATAAAACGCCTTATTGCACGTTTTCATCCTCATTTCATATTTTTTGTTCTTTTTAGTTTTTCCTCTCTTGCTGAAGAGAACAACCACCTCCCACTCCTACCGCCACCCAGAACTTCAGTTTCAAAAAAATACTTTAATCTTTAGGCTTCAGGTTGGCAAAAAATGCATAAATAAATAAATAAAACAGTTTATTCTGAACTCACAGTTAGTGGGAACGAATAATAACTGACAAAGCATCTTCTGCCCCCACTATCATCGCTCCCCTACCTACATGTTTTCTTGTTTCTTTTCACACTCTCTTTAGAAAAGAACCGAGCGATGCTGGCCCAAGGGCTTTAATTACTTTCTTTAATGAGAAAACTGAAAATGTAAAGACAATTATTCCATGTCTGCTCCACATTTATCTTCATTTTCTTGGAATGGATGAGGACAAAAAGGTCAAGATAGTCTTATTAAAAAGGAGGAGATGTTTCCTTGTTTCTATTTACAATATAGAGATACAAACTTTCAGCTAATAAGTTTGTTTTTTTATTTATGAAGTAAAAGTATATGCATGGACTTTGAGCATATTCTCCATGTGCTGAACCCAGTTGCCAGGATATGACGTTGCCACTGCATGTTTATCAACAGTGTTGACATTCGGAGCGCACTATTTGGGGATTCAATTATTCACAATGCTACTTTACTGTTCTTCTCAAACAGGTTAAAACTGAATTTATTCCTGTTCACCAACTAAAGACTGACCTACAACCCAATGTGAACTAGAATTTAAACAACTCAGAATATGTCTTATTGTAGCTGAACAGATGATTCTTTTCAATTTTTGATGATACTCATATGAAGGGTTTTGTCTCAAAGGTCAAAGAGCAGCACAACAGATAATTTAAGCCAACTTTAAAACATCTGTACATCCTCTCTTTGTGCCATAAACTTCTGATGGACTACAGAAGTTCCCAGGCTACTTTCCTTTTAGCTCAGCTTGTCAATATTTTACGTGAAAGTTGACTGTTGCATTTCTGAGGAAGGCATGTGGGGGATCCGCTGATCCGGAGGATGGCAGGCAGTGATCCAGACTAAATCCTGCGCAGATAATGATGTGTCATGGGGGCCTGGGAGATGAATCTGGCTGTTCAGCACAAAACTGGATGCTGAATTTTAAATGGCCGGACAGCCTGAAGGTCATCCCTGATGTTTGTTGCTGCCCAAGACAGAAGCAGGAGTTCTGGGTGGGGAAACTTCTGACAGTGGAGCCAGTAAAGACATAGAACATAAATAACTGCACTAGAACGCCATGTTTTGTAATGTTGCTCTGTTATTTCAATGTTAAAACTCGGGATCAGTCGGATGTAAAATATTCTAGATCCAGTGCGTGAGTCTTGTCATAACAACCTAACAGTTTTTATGTTTTAATGATAAAAAAACCCCATCAAACTTTGGATACCTTAGTGATTTGTAACAGATATTCCTCATCATCTGCGGTGGATCCTAAACAAACGAATTCCAAACACAGAAACGGTTTTATTTTCTTTGAGGATTTTGGATGTCATGAACAGACCCAGATGATTTACAGTCACGTCTCCAACTCTAATAATCTCCCAACTGAAACAAGAAAAACAATATCCAGTTCAATAATGGAAATTCATGCTCCGTGTCACTGCCAATGTAATCAATGATTATCCAAATCCAAAGGAATTTTCAACCACCAAATTTAATAAAGAACCAATACGGTTTGTATCTTTGAAACTACTTCAGACAGTCCAAATAAATTCTGCTTTCCAAATCTGCAGTCATGATTTAGATTTAGCTGTTGTGAGAAAGTTAAATCCATGAGTTTCAAATCATTCTTGATCATTGATTAAGCAAAATTGGTTGATTTAATTTAAACCAGTTTGCTCATGGAAATGTCCAGGAATGTGTGCAAGGTCTGTCTTTATTCTTCACATGTGTTTGTAATGCAGTGGTACCACTGGCAGTCATGAAACCCCACAGCATGATGCTTCCACAGTCACAACTCCAAACGCTCAGCTTCTCCAAATATTCCTCATTTCATTGTTTAATTTCATCTAATCATGAAACCTTTTCTGCTGAAGGCTTTTGTTTTTTGGGGGATCATGGTAAAAGACCATGATGGATCCCATTACATTCAAGTTGGAGAAATGTGATTGTTTTACGTTGTACTGTGTTTTACTGTATTTATATGTTTATTGTGACAATGTTAGTATTTTTTGTAAAAGATCGTTTGGTCTCAATGGGGCGAGCTTGGTTAAAAAAAAAGGTTATTTTTAATATTTGAAAATTTGTATCTATATTTCTTTTTGAAAACATGTGTGTAAAAAAAATAAATCAACAATAAATGGTGTGAAATTTAGCAAATTAATTGAATATTCAGAATCAGAATCTGTTCAAAAAGTTTTGGATCTTTTTGCCAAATTAAAAATTTTCATGCAGTTCCTTTAAACTGACAAAGACATCCTTACGCCAATCATCTGAGCCTCATGAATATCTTGCTTCAACTCATTTTAGAAGTAACTTCATTGCTGCAGCTCAATAGCACAGTGTGAATTTGTGTCTAACTTGGCACAACATCAGCAAACCACCAAAGCTCCGCAGCGTCTCTCACATCACATTCACAGATGGGACCTGATGGATCACGTATCTCTTCAAAGTCAACGCCCAGCCTCCATCTTTAATACCGCTGCTTATCAGTATGCATATCTACTTTAAACTCTCAGCTATCGCCAACAACATCCCCACTCTGCAGCTACTTTCTGCTAATCCCTGCTGGCTCAATTATTTTCCAACAACTCTGCATTTGATGTATAACTCGCCAACGTGCCAGAGGAGTTTGTTTTTGATTGTGTTAGAAATAGCACCACTAACTCCCAAAATGAAAACACACAAGATCACACACTTGTTCCAGCACCTTGTACTGAAAGCAGTTAAATCTGACAACTTGTCAGCTTTTAAATCTTAATGTTTATTCGAGGTGAAGACGGCGTCTCTGACTCGTTAAGATTTATCAGTTTTTAGACAACAGAGCTCCACTTTGTTTTGAATTATTTAAAACTTTATTGCTGAACCTTTTTTGGTTGGATCAGCACTTCAAATTGTCCAGAGACTTTATTGTATTCTAACTAAAATCAGAATACACTGAGTCTTAAAGTGAAAGCTAGCTTAACTATATGATAAAATATAAAAAATGAATCTGGGATGACAGTTAAAAATGCTATAAAACCTGTGCAGCACCTTTAAGAAGATACAATTAAAATACATTATATCAAGCTTTACTTTGTGTTCTGACATTTATAGATTTTGCACATTTTTACCTTAATACACAACGTTCTCCAGGAACAAATGTCCAAATAAGTACAACAGTTCATTACAAATTTCTTTTAACGATTCATTAAAAAAAATGCTAATGTAAAACATAAAAACATAGCTATTCATTTTAAAAAGTTAAAATTCAAGTGAAATGTGATAAAAGAAATCAGAGAAAATAGCTTAACAGATTTTCTAATGGGTTCATGAATGACAAATTACAGGATTCACTTTTGTTATTATCTGATTAGCTATGGACAAAACCTGTAAATGTCCAAGACTTGAAGAAAAACCTGTCACCATGGCAACCATGTCCAAGATGTAAACAAAACTCCCAAAAGTTGTTGATGGACATTTTGGCTGTATTCTAACTAGGACATGTAATAATATGATTGAGTATTACTAAATGAAATGGACCAGAATAGGATTTTAATCAAATTTTATTTATATTTTGATGCTTTTTTGAGATGATGTTTGTTGCTGTTGTGCTTTATAGACTGAATTTAACTGAGCTTATTGATAGAAACTTTAAAGAATTCAGATTTTTGCCTAAGAAATGAATAAAAGTCTGAGAAAAAGCATTCATCGCCTGTAAAATGCAAACATTTAATTCCCTAATTTTCTACACTTTTTACAACATTTTATTGAGATTCAAACAAAACTTCATTTCCTTTATATATGAATAGTTATAGGAGCTAAAGTACTTGAACTAAATGGTCTTTAAGATTTATGTATGCATATATTACCAATGTGCAAACACTTAACGTTAAATTGAAGTTAGCTGAGATCTGCAAGTGGCCATGACATTGAAAGAATGTCTTGTAAACATTAAATTTTCTGTTCTAATACCAACTATTTTACCTTGTTAAAAGTCTAGATTTATGGAACTTTTTTCTTTGTTATGCAAGCAAGTTTGAACTTAAATCTGCCTTTACTTGCCAGTCTGTAATTGTCTTTTCTTGATAATACTCCTCAGTAAAGACAAAAGCTGTTAAACTAAACGTATCCTCTTAACATTTCCTGAACCTTCAGCTAATATGATCTTTTAATTGGCCCTCCACATCTCAAGTCAACCCTCATCACAGTCGCATTCCTCTGTAATCCCTTTACATTTGGCTGTCTGACTAAAACAACGGATTCAATCAGCTTCTGGTTTATCCAACGAAGGAGTCATTAGCTTTAGTCTTGTTTGAGTGGGCTCCAACCCAAGTGCCCTTGGACCACCTCCGTCTGTTTCTAAGCCACATGGGAGGTGCCCAGTGTTTGCCGACGCCGCGCCGTTGTGCGCGCTCACGGCCTGTCAGCACTTCCTCTGTTTAGCGTGTGAGATTTTCTGAGACGCCTGCCGGCGAACGCCTCTGGCATTTTCACCCTGCTCTGCTGTTTGGATGCAGCTATTTATGTTTGTTTATTCCTGCTTTTACCTCAAATTGACTGTCCAGGGGTTGCTCTGTGAATATTGCTGTAGATAGCAACAGCAATACCTTGAATCACGCAATTAGCGCCGCTAAAAAGAAGAACGCACACAAAACTTTGTATTCAGCATTCCACGTGTCTCTAAAAAACAAGACAGAGCAGACACTTGACCTTTTCACCAGACAGAGCTGACCCCTGAGGCTCCACGTCTGCTGATGTATACGTGTGTGTGTGTGCGTGTTCACAAGAAATACTCAGCACTTGCTGATGTTGGCAAATTCACGTGTTGTTTAAATGACTTCTCAACTCATGACTTCCAGTCTACCATTGTTCATGTAGATTAAGTTATTCACCTTATCTGATTGCACAACATGACAGCTTCTTCCCCAACGTAGCTTCCCTAATAAATCGTATGATCTGATCTACTTTGATTCCTATATTTAATTTCAGAAGCTTTCCAGCTATTTGGCCCCAAACCTTGTTCTGCTACTTTTGTTACACATCTGCATCCAGAAAACACCAAACTGAATCTTGCAAGAAAAAAAATTTAAAAAAAGAAAAATCTTCTTCTTTAACCGCCAGACCCCTGAAAGCTATCACGCTCACACAAAAGGAGGGCAGCAGTAATTGCCAGAGCCGGGCTAAACCATGCAATTAGCTCTGAATGACAAGACAGTCGGCAAGCTAAAATTAGCCCGTTTTCAGAGCTTTCCTGGCTGGAAAAAGCGTGGCGTGTCTCTAAACCTTTTACAGCAGACGAAGAAAAGAGTCTGGAAGAGACGGGAAAAGGGGAAAAGATAAAGATGAGGTCCTAGCTTAAATGCCTAACGTGGAGTGTAATTAAAAATGCGCAGCTTATCCAGCAGAATAATGACAGTGGAAGTGAATATGACTTTAAAACAATGGAGTTCCTCACCGAACTGTATATTTTCTTCCCACTTTAATGTAACTGTAGGTCATTCTGCCTATTTCCTGTTTCAAAACTGATTTTATTTGAAAGCCTGTTCTTCAAATGCACCTGCTAATCTTACCTGATTGCTAGTTTCTCTCTCTGCTACTGAAGGGCGTTTGCTTCGTGTGCTGTTGGCCCAGCAATGAGTTCAGCCACAAAGACCAGATGCCCATTTATTGCTTGATTTCTTTCAGCCAACTGTCATCGTAGTAGCTTCATCTGGCCTGCAATTAAAATTAAACGTCCAGTTCGTCTGTTCCTCAACTAAAACCCTAGTTAACCTCGAATATGTACAGAAGAGTGCAGAATTACAGCGTTTACTGTCTTTGAAGGGCACAGAACGCCTCCACCTCAAAATGACTGATATCAAAGGAAGTATTACTATAATAGGAAAAATTCTCCTAACTTTTGTTTGACTCATTTATGCCCATAGAAGCACTCAAGATTTTCTTTTTTATTCTGTCTCATTATAAGCTCCTTTTTTATATAAAGGAAAGTCTCTTGGAACTGCTGTGAAAGGGGGAAAAAAGAATCAATCACAGCTTAATGTGAAAGTCAGAAAATGAGAATACTGGTTGTTCCAAAGATGTAGGTGTAGATGTGGGTAGGTGAGTTTTACATTGCCAAGAGCTAAAATGGTGCCAACCAAAAATTAAAACTGCTGATCTAAAACAGACACCTTCGAGTGAAATCAGCAGCTGTCAACAAGGGCAAGCCAAATATCTCCTGGATAACAGTTCGTCAAAGGAGAGCCTTGTTATCGATGTAATGTTTAAATATCAGAGTAGTTGTTGATGAACAATGCTTAGTTGGGAAAAGGAAAAAAAGAAGTTAAATTCATTTGGTTGGGAGATAGAAAACATTATAAAAGACTTTGGTTTATCTCATATAAATATTAGTCAAACAGTTCCTCTTTCACCAGTTCCTCCGTCTCTATTTCAGAATAGTGTTGTTGATTTTTCTTTGTTGGAGAAAAGGAAAAAAGAAAACTTTTCAGATTCATTTTCAGTTCAATCATATTTAGACAATAAGTATTATGGATATGTCCAAATTTATACAGATGCTTCAAAAAACTCAAATAGCAATAATGGGGTGTCATTCATTGTTCCAGAATTCAATATTAAAAAATGTAAAAGAATCACTGATGGAGTATCAGTTTACACAGGAGAGATGATGGGAATCATTTTAGCTTTAGGATGGATTGAGGAAGTTCGCCGTTAAGAAGTATATTATGTTCTGATTCGATTTCATCATTACATTCATTAAAAAAAATAATCATTCTATAAGTAGACCAGACCTTTTATTAGAGATTCAGTTATTAATTTACAGAATTCAGGCGATGGGTTTATTAGTTGTGTTTAC
>CAEFZY010012607.1:0-67184 GCA_903066815.1 Brachyrhaphis roseni
GATAGATAGATAGATAGATAGATAGATAGATAGATAGATAGATAGATAGATAGATAGATAGATAGATAGATAGATAGGGTTTAATTGTTTTGACTTAGAACTCAGCTGACGTCACTTCCTTTCGCTTTATTTAAGGCAGGCAGGGTAGAAGTCAACGTCAGGTAAGAAAACAACATCAGACTTTGCTGCTTCTGAAAGTTTAACGTATTGTGTAACATTTCAGAGTTGTCAGATGATTGGTGTTTTAATCAGGTAAACGATATGGAAAGCTTAGACTCGGAACTGTTTAGTGAGCATAGATAGGTTGACGGCTAACTTAGCCTGCTAATGTTAGCGACACAATTAACGTCATGCTTAGCCACCGTAAACATCTCTCAGACGGGTGTTTTGTTCATTTATCTCCTCAAATTGTTCGAACACACTGTCGTTAAAATCTGTATTTTACAAGTGTATGGTGTAAAAATCTATATTTGGCAGTTTAGTGCTGAATTATTAGATTAGCCTGCTGTATGCCGTGATAATGAATGAAGTCGTTAACTGGAACAAAGAAGCCAAAACAAAGCAGTGGAGCAGTCGCGTGTTTACTCTCCTACTGGTCAGCAGTTCTGTTCTTATTCTAAACCTGTGCTGCTTTGTTCAAAAAGTTAAATCACGGGTTAGCCGTGTCATGGTCGTGATAGCTTCCTGCTGGAGAGCACGTTAGATCATGACTGAGTCATAACAGGATCCATTGGAGGTAATTCAGAGAATACAGGCTCAGAATTTCTCCCATCAGCTAAATCCAAAAAATCCACATTGAACTAAAATGGACTTTAGTTCAAGACAGTCAGCATGTCTTCACTGGAAGAGAGGGACATCCCAGAGCTTTGCCTGGAGTGTGCTAAATGTTCATAATAAACTCAGAAATAAAAATGTTAACTGTGTTAAATGTCAAGACAGCTGTATTTCTTTTTACAAGCATTTTATTTTGGGTTAAAGTGAATGACCTATCTCATACTGTTTCAGTATTATGCAATAATAAAGATAGAAGAAGTAGAAAAAAACTTACAGATAAACTAACAAATCCACCAGATTATATGCTGAACCTGAATAAATATAAAAATATCCCAAAGACAACAATAATAGTCCAACATGTTGATCACACTAGCCTTGTGGAGATTCAGTTTAATTGTAAAATTAATTAAATTCATGCTTTTCTTCTTATTTGTGGCTGTGGATGAGTATGTAGGTTTTGAGAAATATTTAACACAAAGTTTTGACATTACATACTTTTTGCAGGCAAGATGTTGCGGCTTCGCTGTAAGACCAAAAATGGGAGCCATATAATGCAAGGTTTGACTCACCAGTCCTGCGTCCAGGAGCTGAAGAGCAAAGTGGAGGAGTTAACAGGGATCCCATGCAATGTGCAGAAAATAATGGTTGGCTACCCGCCATCCAGCCTTGATCTCCGAAATTTAGATGCCCATTTAAAAGATTATCCCATCAAATCAGGTATGTTTCACACGAGAAAAATATATGGAGGACATGCTGTCATTAAATCAAGTATTTTAAAGCTTTTAAAATACTAACACTGATTCAAAGAAGGGAATTTTTAAGAATCAGGAATATGCAACTATGTAATAACATCTATATTTGCTTCAAAACTAACTTATTGGAGTTTCAGTGTTTAAATTTACTCCTGTGATAATCCACAAGGTATGAAAGTGTGTGTCTTTTATACTCTAAACATATTAGATAGAATTAGTTTGACAAGCGTGTTTTACAGCTTCTCCTTCTTTTAATTACGAGAATAAAGTAATACTACTACCAAAATATAGTTGTAGTAGTATGAGAATAAAGTCATAATATTACCAGAATTAAGTAATAATATCATAGAAACTAACTACAAATTTTATGAGAATTCCAACATGAAAAATAAAAAATTAAAATAAAGAGTACTTAATTACTTTCTATAAAAATACTTTCTAGATCTACTTCTAGAAATAGAAGAATGGTCTACACGTACTGAGCTAGTCACGCTGATGACTCTATCAAAGTTTTTTTTTCTCACTAAAACGACTTTTTGTCGCAATTTTAAGAAAGATGTTTTCTGGTAAAATTGCATCTTTATTCTGCTAATGTTATGACTATACTTTGGTAATTAAAAAATCCTTCAACTCAGGAAAGGGACAATTGAAATACAAGCTGCTTTTTGGAAAATATCGTCTGAGATTTGTAATTATTTTTTATTTTTAGAAAAGAAAGCGAGAAAAAAATCTGTTAAAATCAAAAATAGAATCTTGAATGAGAAATATGAGATTAACATTTTTAGGACTAAATAGAATAGAATAGCAATATTATTTTATTTTGAGCTAATGTTGGATACCTTTATTCAATATACGGTAATCTTTCTTTGTTCCTTCTCAATCAGTTTGGTAAAAAAAACAAAATCAAGTGTTGGGTTATTGTATCATTCTATACAGGAGACACACTCATTGTTGAGGAGGATAAGAACAAGTCGAAACTTCAGGATCATCCCATAGTGAAAGCGCCCCACTTGGAACTCTCTCCTGTGCTGGCACGTCGAGTCGTCCCAGCAGACAACTCCTGCCTCTTTACTAGTGTGAATTATGTAGTCGAAGGAGGTGTGTATGACCCCGCTTGTGCCCCCGAAATGCGCAGCCTTATAGCTCAGATAGTGTCAGGTGATTCTACGGCTTACTGTGAGGCAGTCCTGGGAAAAACCAACGAGGAGTACTGCGCCTGGATAAAACGTGACGACACCTGGGGGGGAGCCATTGAGGTGTCCATCCTGTCTAAGTTTTACCAGTGTGAGATCTGCGTGGTGGACACCCAGACAGTTCGGGTAGATAGATTCGGAGAGGATGCTGGATACCAAAAACGCGTCCTGCTCATCTACGACGGCATCCACTATGATCCTCTGCAAAAAGAGGTTCCCCATTCCGATACCCCACCTCAGACTATCTTCTCTACCACTGATGACATCATCTTGGCCCAAGCCTTGGAGCTGGCAGACGAGGCCCGCCGCAAGCGTCAGTTCACGGATGTTAACCGCTTTGCATTGCGCTGCATGGTGTGCCAGACGGGCCTGGTGGGACAAAAGGAGGCCCGTGAGCATGCCAAGGAGACAGGCCACACCAATTTTGGTGAAGTGTGAAAGCTGTATTATCTTCTCTCCCTTTCACAGATACGACCACCTCCAACTCCTGTGCCCTCATGTCCGGCAAAGTTTGTTGGCCTGCTTGTGTTATCCTCTACCTCACATTATCCTTTGACATATTTGGAGAATCCTCAGACACTGTGTTAAGCCTCTAATTGGTTACAGTATTACCTTCTAACTGCTGAAAGCTCTTAAGGTTAAAAATGCTACTGTAGTACTCTGTTACTAATCCATCTTATGGGTCGGCAATGGGTCGTTTCAGATATTTTCAGTGGAGTGAAGTTATATATGCAAACAATTCTTAGGATTTGTTTTGGTCTGCTGAGATCACTCATCTCATTGATGGAACCAATGTGGCTTATGCTTTGAGTTGAAAATGCACCAAATTGCCGCTACTTAAACCGCGACTGACCAAACTTACTTTGTACATGTCTCTGCAAAGGGTTGAGGACAACGACTAAGCATTATTTGTACTGAGATGTGATCTGATTCACTGTTGTCTTAAACACAGCACAGCAAGTATGACTGTTACCCATGTTGGTTTTATAGTATTGTTTTTCTGTTTGCAGACAGATGTCAGAATTTAATTAGTCAGATTATTTGTCTAGCTTCAGATATCTAGTTGTTGAGCACAAGTAATGTGTTTTATTGCTAAGATAGAGTCATACATCTGCAAATGTGCTGTTTATGACATCTGTCTGAATTTATGGAGCAGTTGACAGTAAGATTTAATAAACACGTTTTAAATGAAAATATTATATAGCAAAGTGTGTCCAAATTAGCTCAAGTATGTCCTTTTTGTTATTGGTGTGAAGATTGCCATTGACCAGTGATCTTGTTTTGTTTAAAATAACAAAGGTGCTGTAAACTCATTTTACAAAATGTGTAGCTCATGATTTATTTGATTGGTTTTACAGGTTCACAGGAGTTTGTAATTCTGGCTTACAGGTTTTAAATATCATGCTGTGAAAGTTTTTGTATTTTTAAACTGCTGCACATTTAAGAGAAAAAAAACAACAAATGTATTAAAAGTGTGTAGTTTAACAGTGTGAGAGGTGTGGTCTAGAAATCCTAACTATACGGTATGTGTATGAGATCAGCTTTACTCAGTATTTTTTTTCTTCTTTTTTGCTAATTAACCATAACTGTTTATTTCGTGATCTAATATTTAAGGGATTTTCGTTGTTTCAATTATGATTTCATTCACCATTAGGTTTAACCCTTTAACTTCTAACGCAACATAAAACTGCACCTGTTTCTGTGTTAATGAGACACTTAAGGTCGTAGTATTTGGTGCATGTTGACTTACGTTTGCCGCTCTTCTACTGTACATTTTGCACAACTGGAGCACGTTCTCACATTTTATGATTAAGTCAGGCATCATTGCATGAAATTACACTAATTTAATAACCAGGTCAGAGAAAGTTTATTTGGAGGTAATTTAGTTTTTTTGTTTCTTCAGGCAGTTCTCTTGTTGCCCAACATTGCGTTCAACCAGTATTTCTTTTTTACACATTTGTTATGACAATATTGGTACTGAGTTGTTGCCAAAATTGTAAGGTTGACTGTGGAGGGATTGATTTAATACTTTTTAAACATCAGTGTGGTGGTAAGGAGTTGGGTATGATGAAATATAACACAAACTGGAGTTGTATTTTTTATGTGTGTTGTGCATCATTTACATTTTGTAGTTTGTTTAGCAATGATTCTGGGTTAATGAGCTTGCATAAGGTGAAAAAACGAAATGTCTTGTTTGTATTTACCAGGTTTTCATGACTAAACAACAATGAATGTTGCACACAAAGCACTATGGAATAACTGGGTTTACTTGATTTTTTTTTTCCAGTGTTGTCACAAATAAAAGCTATAGCCAAGAGCGTTGTCTTGAGTTTTATTGCATAAACAAACAAGTCACAGTCATGGTTTAGGATGCATTAGTCTTGCAGCAAGGCTGCACAGTGAAGCAGTTAGTAGCATTGTAACAGTATGAAGGTCCAGGATTCAACTCCCAATCTTACACCTTTCTTCATTAAGGTTGCATGTACTTCCTGTGCATGTGTGTGTTATCTCTGGGTACTCCGGTTCCTCCCACAAAAATGACTGTTTGGTTAATTCTCCAAATTGCCATAAGGAGTGTGTGCCTCAGTGAAGAAGAGATTGTGAAGCCTAATAAAGATTTTCACGGAGATTTACAAGGCATAGACTGCAGCTGGTGTCAATTTCTTTAAGAGCCATAATACAGATGTATCCAGGACATGACTTGCAGCTATTATATCGAGTCACTCCTCAATCCGCCAGTATCTGTTTTAATAACCATTGCATGATTGTATTTGATTGGCCATAAAATTTGGCTGGCTGAATCCCCATAGAGATATATGGGGTGACTCAGCAGAGTCACAGATTGATCTGTATTAAAACTTTTTTATTGGTCAAAGGAGAAACAGTATTAATTGCTTTAGCTGCATGGTCATCCGTCTTACCAGAAATAAAAATTAGGAATATTTCACTTACTGTAATGAATCTACACATATGTTGTTTTTATTTTTGAATTAAACTATTTTAATTCAAAAAACTATTTTGGAAAAAAAAATCGAAAGCCTTTTAATATTGTGTTATCTGATAGCTGTATCATTTTTTAAATAAAACCCATATTTTCTCACAATAAGCAAGAAGTTTGTCACTGCCTGTTTTAAGTCATAGTGAGATCACACCACGTTATTTTAAGCTACCCTCAGTTAATAGGATTCAGCTCACTGTTTGACCAACTGCAGCAGTCACCACTGCTACAGACTAAAGATCAAGAGGTGCAATCACTTTTTCAACCCAAACTAATTGATCTGTTTACTGTCCCACACATAATTAAGCAATAATAAAGTTGTTTTTTTTTCTTAAACTCTAAATGATTTTTGCAAATTACTGATTTTCAAATATCTTTTTGAGAACGTCATAACATTTTAGTACCTCTACAAACAGATGACAGGGGAAAAACTACTCATGGGAGGGAAGAGCGGCTGACATTAAATCACATTATTTAAAACACTTTCATATAATTAGCTTATTGTCAAATACATTCTATAGAAAGCCTGACTCGAACCTGCTGACCCTGAAACAATACAAAACAGACAATTGCTTATAAAATGACGCTGACAGCCTTGCGTGCCTCAAGGATAGTGCTGCCATCTGATTGGCTGAGAGCTTAGAGCTCAAAGTCCATGCAGGTGTTTTCAGATCCTCGCGCTTACCTCGCGCACAATTGAATGCGGGCCTGAGGATGACTGTCCTACCTGTGGGCTGCGCGAGGACTCAGACAGGTAGGCATCATTATCAATTAATGGTAAACATCACTGTATTAGCTGGTTACTGTCATACACCCAGGTATATAGGTAAAGAATTCAGTCCATTAATAGATTTCATTATCTTCATGAAATAAACTAAATGTTTCAAACCACTTTCAGCGATTTCTACTTAGAATATTTTACTCTGTTGACAGTTCAAGTGACAATCAGGTCACTACCTAAGTTTTAGCTCTATCAATGTTTTACATTTTTAGGTTCTTAATGATCAGTGGATGTTCTAATGAATATTGTAGCACACATTATGAAAGAGTGCAAAAATGAACTTAGGCCCTAATGAAAACTTAGATACAGATTTATGGCTGCCCTGGGAAAACAAAAAAGGTTGATGTTGCTTGTTACATAACTCCCTTGAGGCAGTTAAATTTATTGCTGTATTTTCTGCCTCATAGAACATTATGGTGGTAGCCATATCCTTGTTTGGTGGGCAATAAAAGTATCTGTGTCGAGATAAGGACTAGGTGAATTACATTTTTACAATGCAGATGAATTAAACAAAAAAGTCATAACTCTATGGTAATATTTTAGAAAAAATGTGACTGCCAAAAATTTTATTTAGTGAGGTGTTTTGGGGTATTTGCCACAAGTCACGTCAAACTAAATCTTATCAAAATATCAACAACTCTATATTGTTCAGAATTATACATTGAAATATATCTACAGTAGTACAGATTAGCCTGTAGCAATAGAGCCTCGGAAGTTTTACAGAGTTGCATTGACATACCAAAACTTGCACAGGGAACACAAGTGCTTTTGTGCCTTCAGTGTTATTGTGTGTCTGTTCTGCTGCCCTTGCCTCAGGTGTTGAAATGCATCCCTAGGTTTGTTGGTGAGTGTTTAAGGTTCATACTGAAGGGTCTTTTACACAAAATCTGCAGCATTATCTGGGAAACAGCAACATTAACACACATCTTTAGCTTAAAACGGCAATGCTGTGGTAAAGATCTAACACATCTTAGCAGTAGTCTTTAGTACCTACCGTTTACACTAAAAAGGATTAAGATAATAACGTGTAAACTGGATATGGAATAGCTCTCAGTAGTCCATTACTGCCACCCTCCACTTCCTCTGAAACTGATCCAGTAAAGTAAGATTAGGAGTGCCATGTGTGCTGTAATCCAAGTCACATGCGCTGGGCAGGACAGGAGCTATCTGTCAAACACTAAGGTATGATAGCCTAGTATTCTTTGAAATTGGGGTTTTATGGCTGGAAAATTTCTGTGCATGTGAGTCACTCCAGTGTTGCAGAAAATATTTACCAGTACTCTTGAGGAAATAGAGACGACTTTGAGTAAAACTGGAAAAGGAAATACATTTAAACAGTCTAAGACTAAACAAGTTGTGGGCAGACTGATAATATGTAATGTTAAAGCATAAACCCACAATTATATTTTGGATACAACTTTAGTTAAACTTTCAGATAAAATTTTGGTAATGGTTATTATCATAAAGAGTCGGAGTCCTTTACAAGTTAAAGTACGTTATCAAAAAATAATAAAATAATAACACCAACTACAAGTGTAATTTAAAATGGGTCATATTACTCACTTTACTTTATGATCTCCCTGATATGTAATTTTATATTTTAAAACTTTTATGTAATCTTAAAATAAAAGACTTTGCCTAACTTTTATAGTTATTCAACTCTAAATGTCAGTCTAGCATAATCAAGCTGATTTTAAGATCCAAGATTGCTGCTCTGCACGTACTGCTTAAAAAATAATTCACATGATTGTCATACTTACTACCAGGTTTAGTTCGGTCACAGTTCATTAATTATTAATTAATTAATATTTTTACAGTTCTGAAATCTTTAAAAGCAAGAGTCAACACAGTAAAACAACAGTGTTATTTGAGTAACTGATGACCCGGTTAATTACCTTTGTTTCAACAACAATAAAATTAGTTGTGGCTAAGTATTTCTGTTAGCTTCTTTTATTCAACTAGTGCTACATATGTGTTGATACTATCAAATTCTAAATAAAGTCAATCTCATATAGGTGTGCCATAAACCAATAGGACTACAAGATTAATGTAGCTATTCCTGTGCAAAATATTTTTTTTAAAGCAGTATCATTTGAAAAATAATGTCTTAATTAGCTGAAGACAAAAGGAGCCCCCTGATTTTAGAGTTACACGTGCATATCAAATAATTAGTCAAAAAAGTCCAAAGCAAATGCAGACATGGAACTGGGGAGCAAAAGCCATTGGTGATGAGTTTTTTTAATATCTTAATTCTTTTCTGACTATAGTCTTTATTGCTTTATTTTATATTGTTTTATAACACTTTCTGTTTATGAGTCAATTATTCACAGTTTCAGGAAATGATATTGATTTGTTTTATGCTATTATTCTTTTTAGAGCAAAGCAGATGATGAATCAATGTATGAATGTATGAATTAGGGCAAACCTATATTTACAATGAGTGCATATTTCCCTTTGTTTTCTTGAAAAGATCTTTAAATTAATTATTAATATAGCAGCGGTTGTGCAACTAAGCAATGCTTACACAATTTTTCAGGTCAGCAGATAAGAAAGGGTAAGTCAGTCTTAGAGGAAGACAAGAATAAGAAGTCTGTAGTAATGAACATGAGTAACATCTTATAAAAGGCCCCACACTGTCTACCACACTGTAGGGTTCAATTTCAGATACACACAGCAGCAAACCTGAATTATTTTCCACACAACATCTATATCTTAAGAGGATGAAAGCTGTAAACTGTATGCAGTTTTAATGTGCGCTACTAATTTGTTGACTATTACAGAAGAAAAAAAATCAATGTCACAAGTATTTACATTAGATATAATTAGAACTGTCATTGCATGTCTTTAACAAATAATGACAGATTACAAACAATTTTACGTAGCTATCTTTCTGATAGTAAATCTTATTTGCATGAATACATTTTGTAGTTGTCTTGTTCACTTTCTTGATTTAAACTCTTTCTACAGATGAAAACAACATTGTGTGCCACTGACTAAAATGCCCAAAAGTGATACCTGGCCAGGCGGGACTGAATCAGCGACAATGAATGGCATGGACAGTGCTGGTAGCTGCGACAGCGTTGTCAGCGCGAACTCTGGCTTTGTAAGTTTTGCCTCCAAAACCTAAAAATCTTTGTGCTCATTTTTCAAAGCAGCTAGAAATATAAAGACCATAATGCTACATAATGTCTTTGGGGTTTTTTTTTAGTGTTTGTTGTTTTGTATTTGAGGTTTATTATCTTTAGGTCATATCATTCATGTTTATATTATGTTTGCTTCATGAGTTCATTTGTGTTTCAGAGTGAAGATAGTCTAGAGCATCTTTCTGCAGAAGAGAAGGCCTGTTTAATGTTTTTGGAGGAGACTATCGAGTCTTTGGATAATGAAGACGATAGTGGACTCTCACATGATGAACCTGAACAACTTTCCACCTCTGGAAACATTTCAACCAAACTGGCTGATCTGGCTCTCTCTCTGGGCAAAAGCAATATCAACAGTGAGTTCATTTTTAGAGCTTGTTAGATTATGATTCAGTTTTAACTGAGTCCTCTAACAAAGGAAAGCTTGTATTTTGGGTGTAAAACCTGTATTTGTTTGTGTTCCAGGCTCACAGAAACCAAGTAACCAACCCATCAAGAAAAATGTTGACACCAAACACATGCAGAGCTACCTTGTTCCAACACCTTTTGTTGTGGCGAGCGGCTCTCAGTGTTCTGTTCCCAGTACCAAATCACTCACTCCTGTAGACAAAACAGCATCTCCCGAGTCTCAGTTCAGATCCAAGCACAACAAACCAGCTCCCAGTCACAATGAGAAACGTACTGCTCCCACAGTACCTTCAGAGGTTAATGTGATATCGCGTTCCACGAAACCCAGAGAAAACTCAGCCAAGGCAGCTGAAGGCTCTTTAACAAGAGGACCTCTATCTTATGATGCACTAGTTCATTTGCGGAGAAATGCCTCCCAGAAGAAGACGCCTTTATGTCCAACAGTTGATCACACTATAGACTTGGACAGACAATGTCCACCACCACTGGAAGGTTCAAAATTGGGAAATGTCACAAAATCTGATAAATCCCTCTCAGACATGAACAAGCCCAAGGCAGTACCTCCTGTTGTGCCCCCAAAACCTAAAAAAATACCTGCCAACATATATCCAAAAATTCAAAATGAATCCATAATAGCAGACCTTTCAGAAGGTGTCAAACAAGCAACAAATCCTGAGGTAGTGAGACTGGAAGCTTTGCAGAAGCTCGGCCTCCTAAAAGGACACGAGCATGAGGATGGAGCAAACCCTCTCTCTAAAAAAACTGCAAGAGATCCATCAGACCCAACAAGAAACCCATCGTTCTGTTCCTCTCAAGAGAAAACAGAACCCAAGAACAGGCGTCTGAAGAACAGTGCTAGCGTCCATCAGCCATCCAAGGAAGAACAACAGCCTGTTTTATTATTACATGTTCAATCTCAATCCAGTGAGTTGAAGACAGATGGTTTGGAGCACTCCGCTAAACAAGACGTCTACAAAAACAAGGGAAAGCACCCACAGCACAAATTTCATGGCAAGTCAATGAAAACCACCACCACATCTCAGTCTTCATCCGACACCCCTGTAGACTCAGTGGGTTACACTGCGATGATGGTTCCTGGAGTGGGATCAGATCGAAAAGAGGCGCTCCGAAAACTTGGTCTGCTAAAGAGTTAAACCCTGCATATAGCTTGAGTGTGTCTAACTGAAAGGATTTATGAGTGTTTGAATATTACATGGGGACTTTGAGCATTCCAACTGTTTACAATGTAAGACTCATTCATAAAGAGAACAACAAAAAACATTCAAAATATGCCTTGCACATTTCAAACCCATTCATTTCTGTATATTTTTCTCAAGATAATGTTATCTAAATCAAAAATAAGTATGTATTATAATATTCAGCTTTATACAGCACAAAATGAGGCAATCAAAAACTAAATCAGCCTAATTGTGAATAAGAAGCATTGCCCTAACTGACAATTATTGATTGTTCACTTTTCACAGATGTGCCTGAAGAAGAGCTTTTATTTGTTTTTGGGATTTTGTGAAGTATGATTTTGCAGTTGTTCATTAATTAACTGCAAAATGAATCCCAAATACTTGATTACCAAACAATGTTTTCCCACATGCTTGAGTTACATCGTCTAAGAGAAATTTGAATTGTTCATGTTTGAATGGGACATTCCAATTACTGTTAAAAACCAATAAATATATGTAAATGTTTTAATCCTCTGTGTTTTCCACAAATGCTTATGAAAATAAAGTTTGCACAGAATGTACCGCATCTTGAAAGCCTTGTTTATTGTGCTGATTTCAGAATTACATGTTACATCCAACCAGACCACATACTTCAGAAAAAGTGAGAAACAGCAGAGCACATTTTGAGTTTTGCAGTGCAGCTACTGAGCTGTTAACAAGGAGACTGTTTGACCTTGTAATTTGATCAACTTACAATAACCTGCAGGCTTTTTTACCTTTTTTCCTGAAACTGAAGAAGTTCGTTCTGTACTTTCATTACAGAACATCATCTAAACTACTCATCTTACAGGCCACTCAGCCACTCACACAGCCTGCTCAGCTGTTCTTCTGTTATCCGATTATCTTGTGGACAACCCCCATGTGCTGCTGAAGATAATCTGTTTTCTCTGTTTTCCTGATACCCCTCACATGGAACTCTTCTGGCTCAACAGCTTGTGTATTAGCACTGAATAAAGTTTTATTCAATGCCGTCTTTTATGTCTGAACAAAAGTTAGGCATCAAATTTTGAAACTCACACAGCTTTAGTGATATGAGACAATAGATTAAAAAAACTAGGACTTTTCTATAAAAAAAAAAGTCAAATTTGAGCTCAACACAGAGTTCAGGAAGGACTACGTTTATCAGTATGGAAAAAGAAGTGGGAATAAAGTGCATCTGCTGCAATGTTAACGCAAGTGATAGCAAAATACTCTCACTGGTCACTTTGTTAGGTATGTATATGGAAATCCATCAATACCACACATAGTCTGTTTAGGCAAACAGACTATCAGAATGAGAAAAAAAGAGAATTACAGTGACCCAAGAGTTGTGTGGACAAAAACGTCTAGTAGCCTTCCTATCAGCTCGAACCAGTCTGCCCATTTCTCCTCCAACCTCTGATATCAATAGGAATTCAAATATAACAATTATTATAATCAAAGTATGCTGAATAATATCTCTGAACATTTAACCCTGAAGCAGATGAGCATCTGAAGTAGACACTGGTGGTGTGCCACTAGTGTGTCAAAATGGACTAAGCATGCTATAAAAAATACAGTAAATCACAATGTAGCATAAATCCCGTTTAATCACAGTAATTCTGAGTGTGCATTTGCTGAGAGAAAGAAAAGGAGAGATATCTATATCAATGTATCTATACTAGGGCTCAGAGCTATTTCTTAATAATTTTTGTCTGAACTAAATGGCACAAGTTACACAGTTAAACAAAAATACAGCAAATTAAATACTAAAGCAACTTAACTGAGCAAATCAAACTTTTAAGTAATTGGAGGAAAAAAAATTGGGATTGTACTTTTACAATTCCAGATAAAAGATGCAAAAAAAAGTAGGCTGCTAGCAATAAATATTTTTATTTTATCCCAGTATACTTTTGAGTCAAAATCAAATGTTTATGAGGTCAGCTTGCTGTTTGAAACACCAAAGTCCCTTTATGTCCCTTCATTATGAATGTGAGACTTGCTTTTTCTGCGCTTCGCCTTCCCGTTGGGCACCGAAACTTCCAGAGACTCTAGGCGAAAAGGCCGCGGCAGGACCGGGTCTGATCTGGGAGAGGGGTTCATGTTGGAACCGTTCACAGAATGGTGGCCTGCTGCACCAGTGGAAGAGAATAAGTGAAAGAAAAGGAGAAAAGTGGAAGGAGAAAACAAAAGAAAGTAAAACGGGTAATAGTTATCTCTTGTCCCTTTTTCACATTATGATGTATGTGTTCACTGTAAAGGTAACAATAAATGTTCAACAAAACTTGATTTTCTAAATAAGCTGACATGGTTTAAATAATGTTGTAGCTTCATTACAATGTTCCAAAAAAATTAACACTCTGAGCTGTTAAATCATGGACAAACAAAACAAAGGGGCACTCTGCTTAAAAGTGTATTATCCTAACTTAAGCAAGTTAGGATAATACAAAATATGTTCATAATGTTTTTTTTTTTTTACACAAAATCATTGTTAGATAAGGAGATTTTGGTCTGCTCCATTCTGCCTATTTTGAGCTCTATTCAGAAAGAGATGGTCTTATGGTCTCTTGTCACTTTAAATCCAAAATACCGGCTGCTGACCACGCCCCCAACTCAAAGTTTACACTCTCACATAAAAATGGCTGCAAACAGAAGCACAATTGTAATAATAATAATTACAAATGCTTATTCTATTTGATGCCTATTGCTCTTTCTATTGAAGTGGTTTTATTATTTTATTGTTGTATCTTTTAATTGAGTTTTGAGAAAGGCTCCTATAAATAAAATGTATTGTTATTATTAAAACCAGCTGACCAAAAATGCTGGTGCTCAGCTTGGGCTGCAGGGTAACAGGGCTGAGATTGTCTGGGGTTGCTAGGTAACGGCACAGTGTCCATGGAATGTGACTCAACAATCTGGAGCTTTTTTGATTTTCCAGATACCGAAAAACATTAACTTACAGCCAAAAAATGGCTGAGTAGATTTTTTAAACATGTGAGCTGTTTTTGGTAGCAGTTGAGACCCAACTAGAAGGATAAAAACATGCTAAATATGAATTTAGCATAATCGGTTCCTTTAGCATTTAATGTGTGCACTGATGATTGACTCACCATGTCCTTTAACAGCATCACCGCTCAGCAGCTGACTGGCTCTTTTTGACTTAAAGTAGTTGTTGGCAATATTCTCACTGTCTTTGCGATCCAGCAGTTCCTTGTACCTGTCCTCTTCAACCTGTAAATGTAAACATATGTTTGTGTTTTAAAGTTTAATTAACAGTGTGTATTTGATGTCAAAGACGATCTATAAATTCACACACCATAAGCGACTCAGCATGATCAGAACCTGAATCTCTGCAGGATGAAGGATTTGGAGTCACTGCTACAAAAAGCAGAACAAGCAGAAAAAGAAATCTTCAACAAATGATGGAGTTCACAATTGGATTTAGTTTAAAAGTGTTTAAAAGTTTCACCATGCCACTGCATCATATTCCTTACCTGAAGGCAGAGTTGTTTTCTGCACCATCACATCTGGCAGCTTCCAGGTGGAACTATCATCATCCCAAACAGCTTCTTTCCTCACGCGGTCCAGGTTGCTGTAGTTGCAGTCTCGGCGCACCAGTGGCACCATGCGCTCCAGCAGGCTGTTCATCAGCTGGCCTTCCCTTTCAAGCCGGCGAATGTGTGCCAAATAATCGTTCCTCTCCAGTTCAAACTCCGATTGCAGGTCACGGATCTCCAGTTTGGCTGCTTTCAACTGTTACAACAAAATAATTTAATCTTGGCTTAGTCAAAAACAAACAAAAAGAAAAAAAGTATTTATCCAGTATAAGTAACATGTAAACTGTGGTATGTAGAATTTAATTTTTGAGACAATAATAAAACAGTAAAAGCTCAATCAGCTCCAGGCTTGATTCCTTTTAAATTTCACAGAAGTTCTTCAAGTTCTGCCCCTGAAGCTACTGCCACCCACCTTACCCTGGACTCTGGACAGTAACTGGCTTTTGGCATGAACTTCTTCCTGGATTGAATTGTACACATTCAATAACACACTGTCACTCTCCTCACTGTCTTCTGACAGTGCGTTGATGAGCTGAGCTTTTCTCTGATCTGCGAACTTCTTCCTCTGCCGATGTCTCTGCTGTAACTCTTTGTTCCTGGCCTGCTCCCCTCCTATTACTTCCTGTTCTAGTTTCTGTAGTCTTGAGAGATAAAGGAAGAAATAAATCATCAGAACAGTATATTTAGTGCCTAGCAAAGGTATTAATACCCTTAACCCCATTATTAATATAAGAACCGCAGCAATCAGAGTATTAATTTGGAATGCTATGTAGCCAATCAACGCTTGATTATTAGTAAAGTGGAAAAAAGGATACGTGGTTTTAAAGATTTTTAGTTTTCGAGCACACACGCGCCTTTTTGAGTGCAGTTAAAGTCTAACCTGAGCATTCCCCCACATATCTGCTCTGTCTTTTCATGTTGCAAACTGTAAATGTGATGTCTTCTTGTTTCAAGAATGACTTTTTTTTCTTAACTTTCTTCAATAAAGCCCAGATTTTTCTATTGATGTTCTCTAACAAACTTCCAACACCTTCACACAACAGCTTTTCTTTTCTCTATTCATATTAAATATAGCTCAAATTTGCAGCACTAATTTACATAGTAAGTGGAGGTCTCCTAAAGGCAAGTAGTTGAACTGGATTATATTCAGGGAATCTAGGTATGCTGAATAAACACTTTCAGGGATTTTTTTTTTTTTTTTGGTAAATGATTCTGAAACTTGTACATATCCTATATATTTTTGCGCTTCACACTTTTGCTGTTCTCTGTGCATATATAAAGAGGCCTTGATTAGACAAATATTAATAATTATCAATATAGAACACACAAAATTTTGTAAATAAAGTACAAAATATAAAATTTGAGATAAGCACACATACCTTTCCAGTACATGTTTCTGGTCCAGAGGCTCATTTGATTTGGTATCAGCTGAGTACATGAGCTCATTTCCATCTGGATCTTTTTGAGCGCTGACTGCAGCACAAGATGCATCAGGCTGCTTCAGCAACATGATGACACACAGAAAAGAAACTGGATTTATTGTTATGTGGGGTTTTTTTTTTATTCCTTTCGGAATTACATCTGGGCTTTTTATAATTCATAGTCACATTAGAATGACCGTACCTTTCCCAGTGAAGTAGTTGTAGAGAAACTGATTTGATCAGTGTTGGGTGTGCTCTCTTTCTCTTCATCTTGAGCTTTACAGCTGGAGCTCACTTATGTTGAAAAAGAGAAAAAGTTATTAAGTTTAAATGTAGCAGAGGCATAGTAAGTCACAAAAGAGGAACATTATCATCCTTCTGTACAGATGTATTATAAAAGGAACATGTAAGAAATGTTCCTTTTACCTTTCATAGGGTCAGAGCTCCCCCTGCTGGCTTTGGCCTTCTTCAGATTAGACAGCTTTGATTCATATAAGAGCTGCAGAGCAATAACGTTTGCCTGCAGCTTTGCTTTGGACTCTTGCTCTGCATTGTACTCGGCCTGCAATTTTGCCAGCTTTTCTTCGTACTCCTGTGGAGACAGTAGAAGAAGAACCATCAATCAACTGGTTGTTGTGTAACAGCTGCTTCAATGTGCATTGATATATCAGTGTGGGAATCGTCTGTTTGCCTCTTTAATCTTTTCCTTTGTTTCATCAGCGTTGGGTGGCAACCTTGAAAGAGCATCTGCAGGCTGACCAGACAGAAAAGCTGTAGAAAAATTTAAAGGAAAAAGTTAATTAAAAACAGACTTTCTCCTACAATTTTCATTTGGATTACTTTTTATTATTATTCAATTTTAAAAACATGAATGCAAAATTTTTAAAAACTGTATAACTTCTTACAGATATGGATATATTTTTTTTGTACACGTAAATGTTTCAGGTCCTTAAACACATTTTAATAGCAAACAAAAATAATCTGTTTTTTCGAGGCACCGCATGGTAGTCGTAGTGTTATGTATGGAGTGGTATAGTCAAAGTCTGGATTAAATCCATTTAAGATAACTTTAAGCAAGATAATTATATTCAAAAGCCCTTAAAGTGGGCTGAAATAAAACAATTCTGCAAGGAAGAGCGGGCCAAATTTCCCCCAAATTTCCTTCAGCTACAACAAATAATTGATAACAGTGATTTGAAATTGTCAACCGCTTTTTCTGTAAGAGATTAACTTGTCATTTATATATTTAGGTTAATTTTGCTTGATATAAATATTTAACAATCTGAAACATTTAAATTGTAACAAAACAAAAAAAAACTACACGGTACGGCAGCTCTGTAATAAGGCTAGCCTTACATTAACTTTACATTAAAGGTCAGAGATACCTAGCTGGCCTGAGATGAGGGCCCGCAACTTCTTGATCTCCTCCTGATACTCTCGCAGCAGAGCATCCTTGGGGTCTTCATTGATTCGAGGTCTGTTCTCGATACTCTTGGCCCGGTTTGCATAGCGCAGAGTGCTCAGGCTCTCCTCATAGTTGTTATCAGCAGGTGAGAGGCAGGCGATCATCAATGTCCGTGTGCTTCCTCCCAGAGAGTCCTGCAGCAGTCTGGTCAGCTTGGAGTCCCGGTAGGGGATGTACTTGGAGCGGCCGACCACCAGGGCAGAGATGACATTGCCCAGAGCCGAGAGGGAGAGATTGATCTTTGTGGCCTCACGGAGTCGCTCTCCAGTGGCACCGGTTTTAGACTGACGCTCACTTCCTGCCAGATCTACAAGGTTAAGTTTGGCTGCTCGTATATGATCTTGACCGGCTGCATCTGAATATTTGGTTGATAAAACAAAAAAAAAACAGAAAAAGTTATCTGTCTTCAAACAATAAACCAAAATAAAATGAACTAGTGAAGCAACTTTAAAATCATGCCACAGCTTAGAAAAATAAATGTTTAAAAACAGCAAAGTAGGATCAAAATAACAAATGAGACAGGGCTTAGTCAAAGTCTTTGTATAAATGATTGCATGTTTACCAGTGTTACAGATCTCCAAATGGATGGTGAAGATGGAGTGGGAGCGGGAGGAGTCTTTATTCATCAGCGTACAAGCCACTGCCCGGTTCTTCCAGCCTTGCTCCATGATTCTTTCACATTCTCCTACGCTGTGCACCGTGTGCATGGTGAGGTCCCGCACATACACCCCACGCTCCGGGTGCTCTTTCAGCTAGCCATTCAAACGGCGTAATAAAAACACACACTTGATACAATTCCATCATCCTCTTCAAACACCTTGACCTCTTCAAAGAAACTTCAGTTCATGTTACTATGGCAACATGAGCAGTAAGTGTTGTGCATAGATATCAAGATACAAATAAGCAAATTGGTTATAATTATAAGTACATATAAGTGAATTACAATATCACCAGAATTTTATTTCAGTGATTGTTTTAAAAATTTGATGATTTGATGATTATGACTTAATAATTTGGCAGATTATGGCTTACAAATACAGTAAAAAATAAAAATTTGGGCCTACTGAAAAGTATCCTTATATATTTGGTCCAGGGGATTTTTGAATGAAGTGTTGCGTAGGTGTTTTTCATTGCATGGAGGTCATCAGCAAATGAAATGGAATGAGAAATAAATCTAATTTTAAAAAATGCTAAATTTACTTTACTTTTTATTATAAAGAGGACTTTGCACCACTACACTACAATAGTTCAATTCTTAATTAGCTGCAGGTAAGATGTTTTAAAATATTGCAATTGGTTCAGGAAACGTTAATATGAAGAACAGATGATGTGGGTAAGATTTAACTTTAACTAGCTTTGCTTCACAATCACAGTGTGGATATTTCAGATGCTTCCGCACTGCATTTTTAGGTGCATTTTTTCCTTCCACTCAACTTTCCAATAACATATGTGAATACCGATCTTTTAAAACAACCAGCTTCTACAGCAATGGCATTTTTACCCTGCTAGTGGATGGTGTAATTGACTGTCTGCTGGACAATGTCAAGTCAGCAATCTTCCCCGTGACAGCATAGCCATAATAACATGATCACACTTTAGATCACACTTTAGTTGCAGAAATGTATCTTTTCTTCTTAATGATCTGATAAAATATTTTTTTTATTGTGTGTAAAAAATAACCACAAAAGGAATAAATGTTTGAAATATATGCACTAATTTGTTAAAACAACAAAGACTAACCTGATGTTTCTGTTTGGTGTTACTTCCCAAAAGGTCTCTTACGTCCTCATTGTAAATCTCCAGGTATGAGGCCCTCACAAGGAATTTTGTATTTTCAGCGCACTATCTTGCACACAAATAGTAAGCACAGTTACTCTTCCTAAGCAAACACAGCTTAGGCAAGTCTGGACAATAACTATAACTAAGTTTGCTCCATACATGCCCAATGCCCCTGTTTGCTGTTTTAGGAAAGACTAAAACAACAAACTAAATCTGAGACATAGCTAAAAAAAAAAAAAAAAAGAGTTCTCCACCATACCTGAATGCTCTCAAAAATGTGTTCAAAAGCTCGTGGTATTACACCTTTCTGAGTTGCAGGTTCAGACACCCCCTGCATGGTGAAAGATTTTCCACTTCCAGTTTGCCCGTAGGCAAAAATCGTGCCATTGTATCCCTCAGTAACACCCTGCATAAATACATATGTGTTAAAGGATCCAAACACAGTTGCGACTCTGATGCAATCATGAGGTAAGGGGACTGAGAGTATCAAGTAACAAGCATGTGACCTACATAAGGCTGTTATTCATTATTCATTTATTTATAGCTACTTACCTCAATCAAAGGATAGGCAATCTCGTTGTACAGCTGCTCAGTAGTTTGATTAATGTAGTAGGTCCCATCAAAAGTGAACTGTTTGGGTGGCTCATCCACTGTCCCTGGCTTTTTAATAAAGCACTGGCACCGATGGACATCCATGGACAGAACCATTTTACAGCCGAGAGTCTTCTCCCTGTCATCCAGCGGCCTGCACCTCACCACCACCTTAACTGACTCTGAACCCATAGCTAAACATCCACCTCACAGCAGGTGACAATGGGGTTAGAAACAGTTATTGCTAACTGAGGAGAGGAAAAGCTTAGGTATTATGAAAGCCTGGATACTTAATAAAAGTCAGAAGCAACAAGACTCAACGACTAACTGCTAGAATTGTATTAACAATTTTCTTCCCGACATAGAGGTTAGCAAATACAGAAGACAGAAATATTTATGCACCTGCTGACCTCGTCAGAAACAGTGTTGGATCCCCTTCTTCTACGTCTCGGGTCTTCCTCTCTTGGTAGCGTTGTAACGTTACCTAGCAACCTTAAAGGCCCAATCCGAGTCAAAGCGGCCGAAACTGGCGGCCATCTTGGAAAGGGAGAAAAAGAAAGGATACTTTTGCATCCAAAAAGTATTTTATTTAAATTAATACATTTTTTTTTAAATTTATGGATAAAACACTCCATTTATTTAATATATTTTATTTGCCCAGTTGTTTTTGTTCAGTCGCAGAAGCATTTCAGAATCTGAGCTGCCTGCTACGTCACTGATTGGTTGGGTAGCGGAAATACTGTCAGTTGGTCAGTTGTAACGTTGTAGCTCTGAAAAAGAAGAAACTTTATAACGGTTTTCTGTCCGTCTGCTTCTGAAGAGAACAAGTCCAAAAGAAAATACACGCAGCGTGGGGCAAATAAAGTTGATTTTTGCCTAGATTTCTTTTTAAGACAAAAGTGAAGGTCAGCTATTTGTTGGTTGTTTTTGGTGTCATCATGTGTGGTACAAATTTCAGAAACCCTACATGTAAAATAATAAATAAATTTGACCTATGCAAGTTTTATTTACATGAGAAATATCACATTAAGAAAAACCATCTGGGGTAATTCAAGAACATTTGAGAAGCTGTTTAATACCAAGCATATTAATCACGAAAATAATTTCCACCAGTTTCTTGGGATATTGCCATAACTGATATTGGCTGATATTCCAAACTTTGCAGCAATTGGAGAAAGTGAATCGCTTAGCTGAAATATTTTTTTTGGGGGGAGGGGTTGTTTTTGGTTGATCAAGTTAATCACTGCATAACAGATTTGTGCAACTAAAGACAAAAACCATGAACATAGTTGCATGAATAAAAATGAACCATGAGCTTTTTTTTTTGGTCAAATATTGAAAAAAGAAAATGCAACGTTGAATTATAATCCAATGTTGAATAAAATTTTACATTTAATTCATGTAATTCAAGGCTAAAATGGAGCCATAAATGATAGGACACATATTTTACTGAGATGTGGACTAAAAAGAGAGTCCATTATTTATTGTGAAATGGAGATTAAAAAAAAAAAATGTATGCTGACTGGTCATTGAAATAACTAATCAGAAATTATGGACTAGAAATCTTTCACCACCATAGACAATCTTGATGTGCTCTACACTTTGTTACATTAAACTGCACACAATATGATGGACTGGAAATAAAGTGCAACATCATATACAATCTCTTAAAGACAGAGTAATATGTGGACAAGATAAGGACAATCAGAGTAAAACATGGTTATGTACTGAGGTAACATCTTTTGAAGACTTTGGAGGGGGTGGAGGGGCTTAAGGAAAAGGTAAGACCCAGCCATAAAATCCACACTTGAAAGGGGTATATCTAAAAACATTTAAACATCAAATGCCTTACAGGCATGCAAAAAAATGTTTACTTTACATAAAAGCTGCAAGCACTCAACATTACCTCTGACAAATAAGCTGCCCTGATGGAATCTGGCGCATACAAAAGCATAGACATGTGCCAACACTGATAACAGGTGCACTGTGTTTTAGAGAGTGAATCATATCCAATATACCATGTGAAAATGCTAATAAAAAATAAATAAAAAATGTGCAAAAGAAATAGATGCTCTCATTTTGAATCATATCATCTTGGCAGCTAATTCCTCAGGGTTTATTGCCTTTCGCTTTTAGTGAGAACTTTTAACTCTGGCTTTGGTTGAGTTTTGTATGGTTTTGCAGCTTGTTGTGTGTTGGTATTTTCTTCCCACTCATAACAGTGGTTCACACGTGCACAGCACAGTTGACAAGGCAGCTCATCCTGGGTCACTGAGTAGTATTCAATGAGTTCACCAAGGGAATGAAATTCTCTCCTGCATTTCTGCCACCAAGAAAAACAAAAATCACAATTAAAATTAGACAGTGTAGTTTTTCATATTTATTTTAAACATTTGACAACTTTTTGCATGAAAAGGGAAATTCTTATTTTCCTTTTTATGCTAAAAGCTTGCAACATTGTACGCAGGATCCTTTAGCAGTCTACAAGAGCAGCAGATCTGAAGAAGCCTCTCAGCGTTTTTGAATTGGAGTCTCCAAATACAAAGTTGCTCATACTTGTAGATTGTCTTCTTCATTTATGAGCCATCTTTCATTGCTCCAGAGCAGTCCAATAACAGAACTACCCTTTCTTTTTATCATATTGTGCAGCTTTTTTCAATCAATAGCAAAACTCTATAGGGGATAAAATTCTTTTTCATGGCACTGTACTTATTATGCAATTGCATACATTTATCAATAGTTTAGCACTGCATAACTGTGTACTTTTTATTGGCAAACAAGTGTAGTGACCATGTGTTATGCTGATTACCTCCAACATGAACTTCCCTTTACGAGTGTTTTCTATAAGGTGGGTGGTCAGGCCGGAGGGGAAGCGAACGATAAGGGAACCACTTTTAGGTTTTTTAGGATGAGGGCACAGAAGGTATGATCCCATGACATCATCTGCAAGGAGGGAGTAGCTGCTGTCACTGCAACCGCAGAAAAAAACCCACTGACGAAACCCACCAACATAAAGAAATCTGTGAAAACAAGATACTTAAAGAACTTTGATATACTTACGTTGCGAGACCACCCCAACTCCACACAGCCTGAGCCAATGCTTCCTCTGTTTCGGCTAAACTTGGAGCCCGGGATCTCCTTAAGTTGTCTTGACCCTTTTCTGTTTCAAATATAAGAAGAAAATGTGTAATCAATTTGAATTTCCCTTTTATCCCAAGGGAGGGAAAAGAAAGACACTCCATGGGAATTGTTAGTGTTGGAAGACAGCCAGTGTGTGTCCATTCTTAATAGTAACATTTGTGAACGTAAACCAAACCGTGACAAACTCTGAAGAAATGTTTAAGCCATGTGTGAGCTCATCATCCACACCACAACAGTGAGTAACAGCCCTGCACATAACACCAAACAGTCTGCTTTACCTAATCATTTCTTTGACTCTTGATAGCACTCTGTGAACTCTTGGCCCACCTTGTGACACACTTAGCTGCTCGTGAACGCTGCGCTGCTTGAGTGGTGTGAAAGTGAAGGAGCGATAAGCTCCAGAATGTAGTCCTTTAGCGCGGATGACTTTCTTCCGCGTCAGTGAGGGAGAGGAGGAGGAAAAAACATCATCTTGGCTGTCAGGAAGGTCAATGGACGACTTCTTAGATTTCTAAATTAAAAACAAATCAAAAAAAGTCATCTAGTGCATGTGGTTAAAATTGTAGACACCTAAAACAGGATGTAATTTGTTGTTTTAACCTTGTGGGTTGTATATAACCAAGCTTTATTTAATTAAAAGTAAATAAAATTTCAAGCAAATTTAGATCTTTGGAAACAATGTGTCAAACAATGCACAAATCTATCAAAAGATCAATTCTGAAACAACCGTTTCAGAATTTAATTAAATGTTTAGTAGATGGAAAGATGAAAGAGTTGAGGTTCCAAACCTTTGTGCTTAACCACAGTCCTCGAAAAGGAGCTCTTCTAAAGGAAACTAGGGCACTGACGCTAAGAGGGAAGCCGTGGTTGAGTAGCGAGGGATTACGCTGAGGCAATGACCCATTGGAGCTTTCTTGTGCTTCTTCTGGATGTTTCTCCAAATAAAACAATTGGAAACATCGGCAGAGCAGCAAATTCAAGAACTGGGCCTGTGAGAAATAAAATTTTAAAAATTGGTTCTCTAGCATATAACTTGTAAATAGATTTCAACACTATTTTGCAGAATTTCTAAACTCCTGAAATTAACCTGGAGGGAGGATGGGGAGAAAGTAGTTTTATGTAAAGCTATGAACAGGACTTTTGACGCATCTAAAGAAAGTACAAGAAGTTAATTCTAGTTAGCAGACAGCGCATGAGTTTAATTTGCACTCCAATTTTGTTCTGTCAGCAATATTATTGAAGGCAATGATAAACTCATGAGTTAGTCTAATACAGTTTCAGGAGCCAAATGTAGCAATGTGATTTCATATAATGCAGAAAGAAACTGCACAACCCAAAATTATATTAATCACCTGGTTCTTCGATAAATCACTTTATATTACCACAATAAAGCTATTAACATATCTTGATACATTGCCATGCTAATATCTAAACAATTTCTGCTCATTTTGCCAAGAAGGTTAACAGGATACTTTTTTGGTGTTTTGATGCCAAACCGATCTTAAAAAAACCCATTTATTTTAGTCAAACCAATTTATGTACACATTTTTGCAAGAGGAGTGCACGATCTGGAAGAAACTAACAGACTACAAAATAATACAACAACTTTTTCTATAATGCTCAGTGCTGCTGTTATTTTTTGGCTTCAAACTGAAGCAAAGCTTTCAAAGAGGCAGAAGTGGTCTTGGAACTTTATTTTTAAGATCCTTGTCTTGATTATCGTTTTCACTCTGGAATAAAAGTACTGATTGTAATCCTAAAATATTGACTTTTCCATCCTTAAACCAATTTGTTACTAATATGGCAGAACATTCAGGGTCATTCACCATTTAGATGATGTCCTGAGATGTTATTTTTTTCATCATTTGATTCATTTTGTGAAGTGCACACGATGCCGATACACATGTGCATCACATTTGGCATGGTTCACTCAGTCTTTCAAACTTCCCTCTTTTTCAAATACTTCAATTTTAGATTTGTTATACCACAGGAAATGTCTCCAAATGTGTAAACTCTTACCTGGCTCTTTATAATTTTTTTTTAATTACTGGCTTCTTCCTCTCTGAGTGATGTTTTAGTCAGTGTTGCTACCCAACTTATGTGACTGCAGCACTTTCCCTAAAACACAAACATCTCTATAATACAGAACCCATCTCCTCCCTAAATGAAATGATGGCAAGACATCATACCATTGGATAAAACCATTGTTTATACTTGGATAAACTGTTTGAAAGGATCAATGTAAATCATCTGGAATTTGCACCCAAGGATGAACCAGACTTTGTGGAGATCCACAGTTATCTTCCTGATATCTTGTCTAATTTCTCTACGATCTCACACCAGGAAAAATGGTGTTTGAGACATTGTCTTAAAATACATCCAAAGATGTTGCTCCAATTTACTCAAATGTTGTGGACTGAATTCCAGGAGCTTACAAAGCCATAATCAAGTACAAGGCTTTCCCAGAATGTTTAGCAGCATAGTAAGCTAACTGTATATAAACTCTCAAATAGTTTTGTTAATCCTAGCTGACCTAAAATGGTATAATTAAGGCTGGTTATGTGAAAAGGGGAAGAGAAAAAGGCTGTGTATGTTTTCATACAGTGTGCATAAATATCTGGTTTCAACTGTATGTCCATTCTTTCTAAATATCAAATTTTGCACGTTTTTTTTTAAGATCCTTCTCATTTTGAAATAAAATCTTTTCTTTTCCTTTTTTATAAACAAACTTCTCTCAAATGTAGCCTTTTTGTTAAAATAACTGATCCTCAGATGTTTTGCCTTCAGGGCAACATAATGTTCTTTCCAAAATTACAGTTTATGCCTCTGCGTAATCATTCTCTATGTAAAAGAACATTATCATAGGTTATCATATGACATGCACATTGTTAGTCTACATGCTCCATCTCATGTTAGTCACACAACCTGATTTTTCCCCAAAATTACTTGAGTGTCCTGTTGGGATCAAATACATTTGTTTGTGATTTCTAGTTTTCTTTGTTTGTTATTCAAAAGAAGAAAAATGGAGTTTAAATGTGATCATTTCTGTTATAAAAGTACCCAAAGCACATTTACACAATTTTTCAGTCAGAAAATTAACAGAGCAACATTTTATTATCCCACTTTGAAGAGATTCCTTACCGCTCGGGCATGTCTTGCCTTAAAGACATGGCAGTAAAGTTGGGCGTAGGTGCTGCCTGGGTTATGGGAGACGAAGGCAAACTGGGCATCAATTGGGCGGGCGGTGGACAGAGAGACTCTTCTCAAAGCATGAGCCATTAGGAGGGTCTTTGGACCAGGAAGACATCAAAGAGTCAGACAAACAGAAACATAAATGTCATTTGTTTGAAATCACATTTGAAACAATGCAGGTTGTGATAGTTATGCAATAAAACCAAGTCAAGACTTATTTAAAAAATCAGCTGTGATTGAAAGACGTTGAAGCAGGTTGTTATACTGGATGTTTTCAACAACAAAAAAAATACACTTGCCATTTCATCCTCATCATAGATTTTCACCCCTTTGAGTGAGAACTTCAAGGTTACCGGCCTGTTTTTCTTGGAAGCCTGGTTGTCAACAAACTTTGCGTTAGATTTTTTTTTTTTTTACAACTATGATTGAAATATCAGCAAAGGACTCACCTTTAAGTACTTCAGCTGTGTGTGCAGCTGCTTTATTTGATCATCCAAGCAGCAGTCATCCACAAGAAACGACCCAACATACTTTCCCAGAGAAAAGACAAGTTTAAGAAAACCTACAGTTGTACTTCAATATACAGGTGATGAGTGTTCGTACCTCTGCTGATCGGGTCACTGTGCCATCGTCTGTAGTTTGTGTCTCTTCCATGCTGCCTGTTTAATCCAGCAACAACAACCTCACCTAGAAAAACAGTTCAAAAGGATGTTAAATGCTTCTTCACTCCGCCTTATTTTGCACAATTTTAATCACTGCAGATTGTTTTTTTTTGTTTTTTGTTTCCTCTTTCATTTATGTTTTGTTTGTTATTACTGTCCAAGTCCATCTCAAAATGTCCAGGAAAAACACAAGAATGCGGCGTGTAAACTTGTGCAATTTCCGTTCAGTTTACTGAAAGGTCTCAACTTGAATTTCAGCCCGCTAGGTCTCAAAAAAAAAAAAAAATACGAAAAGAAAAAACTTTAAATCACAGATACTTACGTTTCTGAGTCGGAACCTCAATGTCAATCTTCGTCTTCTATGTGCCTGGTTGTGACAGCAGGCACACCGAGGTCCGCTTCACCTTTACCTGCTGCTCGGCGTCTCAGGTGCGCAGTTAGTCCGAGGCGTGGCTGTGAGGAGGGAGGTGAAAATGGACCTTTCTCTCTCTCTCTCTCTCTCAAGATATGGAAGACGGCGGAAGACGACAGCTTGAGTCAAACCCCCCCGCCCTCCAGCTGTTTCTTCCCAGAAATTCTTTCCCAGGCAGCTCCTCACACATTCCTGCTTCTTGCTCAACACGAAACTCAGGAGTTCAATGAAAACATTCAGGCAAGTCCTCCTCAAAAGTTCTGCCCTGATGGGTTTTGGCTAAATTACCCAAAGCTCAAAACAAACCAAACACCGAAACTACTAGCAAAGCAAATGAACAATGACCAAAGCTCTTCATGTTGTTGTAGTATGAGACTTATATTGTTTTTTTGTTTGTTTGTTTTTTACGTTGACATTAGCCTAAATTCTAAAGAACAGGAGCGCACCCAAGTGGCAAAAGTCATATAGAGTCATAATGTTCTGGCTTCTGTATATTTGTGGTGCATCTCTAAAAAAATAGATTATCATCGAAACAGTAACTATTTTTGCAGTTATTTTAAAAAGCATAATCATAGACAGACATATTTCAAGTACTTATTTGAGTTAAATACATTATTATGGCTCACAGTCAGGATCGCAGCTTCTGAGGTACATGCGGACACATTATAGGCAATCAATCACCTCATTTACACATGCTGTTAAACACAGACAATGCCGACTGGTAATCATCTTTACGCCATTGATTCGGTGTAGTGTCACTCATCTTCTTCTTTGCTTTTTAAAATTCCGCGGCAGACAGATTTTCTGGTTTTGGACTTAATAAAACGCAGTGGACCACAGCCAGCAGAAGACTTTGCTGCCCAATAATCATTAACTGTGGAAACCTGGACCCTGCCTCTCCAGTTTTCCTCGTTTTAATAATGAAATGCAAATTTGACACTTATCTGAAAACAGGACTTTGAACCACTGTTTAACAGTTGAGTCATTGTCTCCTCAGTATAGGGTTAGATGTAACTATTAAATGGGTTTGTTCCCAATCCTCTTAATAGTCACCTGCTACACCTTTTTCTTTAGCAGTTTTCCTTCCATGAAGATGTTTGGGTGCAGCTAAACGGTTTCTTTATAAGTTTCTGTGGTTTACCCCATAGAGGGTGTCGCTCACTATATGCTTTATTAGTCTTATGTAAACAAATAATCAAAATTAACAGGAATAAATAGAATTTATCACCATTTCTAATGAATGAAGACATCTATATAAATGAGTTTTCATTTTCAAATTAAAGATAATCTTAAAATGGTACACCAAGATCCAATTTCTGATACAAAGCAATTTATTTTATAATTATTACATTACCTGAATGATGCCAGAATGGGTTCTTCAATTTTTTCCCCCTCGACTTGTATGAAGATATTTGATATAAAATTTGATATTTGGTATGAAACATGCAAATCACAAACATGGAGTGTTTGTGATTTGCATATTTGATTTGGCTTAGGTTTTTATGTCAGATTCCCTTCCTGACAATCCTCTACATTTATCCAAACCTGAAGTGATTCCAGGCACAAGGAATTGCTTGAACTGGTAGTTTGCCTTTGAAAACTGTTTTGATTATGTGCAGGTCAATCAATACACTGGACTGAAGTCACCCAATGTTGGACTGTTTTACTCATTTAAAATGATTAATAATAATAATAAAACTAGTTTGCCTTGAACTAAATTTGGACATTGGAGATTTTGAAATAGTTTGATCGAATGAATAATAACATTTCTTTCTACTGCTAAAAGAAAGAAATGTCTTTAGAATAATGTGCTAAAGTTACATTATTCATGTGTGGCTTATTGCACTTAAGGGCAATATTACGTTGAATGCAAGGTTCAAGTAAAAAAATAAAGTGAAATAAGCAAGATTCAGCAAAAATCATGGAAATAATGGTTACAATCTGAAAATGTGGGTCACAAATCTGGAGACAGATTATCTTTTCTGCTCAAAGATACCCAGAGAGCAAATCAGATCCAAGCAGCTTACAAAAAGAACCAAACAGATTACAAATATAGCCATTTTATTAATGACTTGGAAAAAAAGCATAACACAGGGAATACATGCATGCAGGGTATGTGTGAGCTGGTATCCTCCATTTCTTACAACCCAAATTTATTATAATTTGGAACTAAATAACAGCTGTGAAGCTATTAAAACCAATGTATATACTTGATTACATACAGACATATTTCATTTGGGATTTCAATATTAAGTGTTTTTTTTTTTCCTCATTTAAATCAACAGGGCAGCTGGTTGAACATGAAACGTTCCCAAAAATATAAAGATTACGAATATGGATACGATTTCAGACTCCAATCCTGTACTGGCCACACTGTACAGGATTGGAGTGTTAAGACACTGGACAACAGTCTAAATGTCTCTCTTTTATAGAGCAGCAACACTGACAGTCTAAGGTCTTTAACCTCTTAATAATAATAATAATAATTAAAAAAATAAATCCGACACTTCCGCCTTCGAAAGAACACTGAACTCTCTTTTGTTGGGATTAGGAATGTGAGCCACCAGCACTGAGTGGATGAACACATACAAACAGAAGTCAAGACATGGTTCTAGTTACAGTATGGTGAATTTTGCTAGGCTTTCCCAAGCTGGCAGCTTTAACGGCAAGACTAACCAAGCTGTTCTACACATCATGAATGAAAAAAAGTACTTCAACACACCCTCAATGCACGGCTAACGTAACTGTTAAGATAATGTTCTTACTCTACAGTAAAAAACAAAACAAAATGAACGTTAAAACTACAGCCCTCTAAAACTGAGAAAACAATGGTAAAAATAGAGAGAGCATTGAAACAAAGCTGCAGACTGTTCAGCACAGCCCAGTTTCTGGAAGGCGCTCATGGGTTTCAGTATCTTCCTCTCTTGGATTTTCGAGCTGACTGTTTGCTGCTTTTCGGGTGTTTTTGGAGGGCAACCTTCTCAGGAGGAGATGGTTGTGCCTTTTTTTTGGACCCACCTCTGGCCGCCTGCTTTTTGGGCGCGGGCTCTTTGGGGGACGACTCTTCAACTTTGGATCGCTTTGATCCGCTTTTTGTCGTCTCCTTTAGAACTTTCGGCTCCTCGGGGTAGGACTCCTCGGCTTTTATCCGCCTGGAACCACTTTTTGCCGTCACCTTTTCAACTTTGGGCTCGTCCGGGGACGACTCTCTGGATGGGGGTTTCCTGGAGCCTTTTTTGCTTAGCTTTTTAACAGCTGGTGTTTTAGACTTTCTTGAAGGAGCCCCTTTCTTCACAGGTGTTGCTTTAGGCGTTGATACAGTTTCCTTTTTAGATGGGTTCCTTCCCGATCTCACAGTTTTCTTGGCAGGCGACTTCTTTGCAAGTGCTCGACCTTTACCTCCAGCCTTCGACTTACTGACGATGCGGGGTTTCTTGGTTGGCGGAGGGCGCCGAGCCTTAGGTGGAGGCCTCTTGATAGGTTTCCTAAGAGTGATTTCAAGAGTTAGATGCTGCAACAAAAAAGTGTAAGCTTACTATGAAAAAAATAAAATAAAAAAGTTCTGGCTTATAGTTACCTCTTACGAACTGGAGCCTCATCTTCCGACTCTTCTTCCTCAGATTCCTCTTCCTCCTCCTCCTCATCTTCTTCGTCTGAAGAATCTGTAAGCCGCTTCCGCTTGACTGTTTTTTCTGGAACATCTTTAAACTTGTCTGGATACAGGGTGGTAGGGCTATGACGATAACAAAAAAACAAAACAAAACAAAACTATGCCTCAGTACATGTTAATATAATTGATTATTTTAGATTTTTTAAATTGTGGTTTACCTTGGATAAAATGGAAACGAGAGCTGATAAGTCCCTGTGAAACCGTGACCAGTTATCTGCTCCATCCAGCCCAGAACTTTACACTTGGTTAGAGTCCTCCTCAAATTGGCCACTGAAGAAGAGAGTTCCCATTTTAGTGATAACATGTCTGTTTAGGTTGTTTTAAAATTTATTTTTAAGGTGACCTATAATTATACTTCCAAGAATAAAATGAGCCGTTCCAGGGCCTCTTGTCACTTTATGTCTAAATAAGCTGCTGCTGGCCACACCACCATACTCACTGTTTACACCTGCATGCAAAAATGGCTGCTAACAGTTGCGTAATTATACAGCCGTACATCTTTGAAAAGTAGAAGTAGAGTCTTCTGCACAACTAATAATGCAGCAAGAATGGAATGGTAAGTCAACAAATAAAGCACTCGTCTTTTTCAGCACATACAGAAAAAAACCCAGATGACCAAACGTCCTGGAGCTCAGCTTAGGCTGCTAAGTAATGGGCAGGGCTTTGCTCAGGCTGCACTTCGCCTGTTAATTAGTAATGTTGCATTCCAAAGGTTTTTGAAACGGCAAATTTTTCAGACACCATAAAACAAAAAACAGCTGGGTGGTTTTTTTTTTGAAACACTTTGTTTTCAGAAGCAGCGGAAACCCAAATGGAAGTATAAAATCGTGCGACATGTGAATTTTACATAATAGGCTGCCTTTAAGTTCCAACCAAAACTGGAATTAAGTTTATTGTACACTAAAGCAAGAGTTTGTGTGACACAATGTAATTATATATATATATATATAAAAAAGGAAAAGCGAAAAGGAGTGAAGACTTATAAGTCTCACAATGCTCACTTTAAAATGGATTTCTTCAGATTAAAACTGGCTCTGCATGTTTTGAGGCTGATCAGTCAACCAGCACCTGTACACATGCCTGAACATGCTGAGACTTTATGAAGCAGTGGTCTTCCTGGAATGCATGAAGATGTTGAACTTTTATTGGAGATGCATGTTTGGTTTAAGACCACCCTCATCTATGCAGGGATTTACTCTAAGAATCCTTTCGATTTAGTATCCACACCAACAATGAAAATATTTAAGCATGTAATCCTTTTTAAGTTAGGCCAGCTGAGAACTGTGAACATGGACAGACAGGAACTTACCCAACAGGTTCTCCTTGACGTCCTTGTTGGAGTCTACGAGATATTTGCGCAGGGATGTAGTGCTGCAGGTTTTAGGCTCATTCATAGCTGTGATCGCAACTGTGATAGCATCTTCCAACGTGCTCCCTTTCAGCTGAGACTCTTTGGCAGCTCGCTTCAGCTGGGACAGAAACAACACAGGAGACATGAACAAATGTAACTTTGACAACATTTGCATAATAGAACAGCAACAGCAAAAAAAAGTATATGAAAAATAATCAGTGTCATGTGTTGTTTTTTTTTGTTTTTTTTCAATAAATAGCTTCCTTTGGAAAATGCTAACATGGTGAGATTAGAGGAGTATTTGGAGATTTACCTGGAAGGTTCCTCTCGCTCCTGTCCCTGTGATTTGCTCCAGGTGTCCTTTCTCTACCGCCTTTACCAGGGCCGTCTTCAGTAGATCAGGCCTTAGATAAAAACAAGGCTATCAACTCAACTCATCTCAAAGGACAATTCTTATAGTAAATTCCCATCTCCCTAATTATTCCATTAGCTGTAATGGTGCAATTCACGAGGATCTAGTTAATCAAGAGTTCGATATACTGAATCAATTACAGGAACAGCCTGATTTACGCAATGTATGACAATATTTAGGTCTTTCATGGGCAAAGATGGAAAAATAGCGGAGTAATAATGTTACCCTACAACAAGTAAGACATGTTTATGTTTCAAAGATATTCAGGAGTTTTGGAGCAAGGATGCACTGATGTTGACAGCCAAAATGAATGTTGACGTTATGGCCATTAACCGATATTTCCAAATATTGCATACATTTCAACACATTGGGGAAAAAAAAAAAAAAAAAAAATCTCCAGACTAACATGACTAATCTTGGACCCTGCCACAATCTGGCAAAAAGATGGAAATAAATATAACTTGCTAATTTTGGCCCAGTTTTATTTAATCGGACGGATTACAAAAAGAAAAAGAACCAACATCTGCTGATACCGATGTTGATGTCAATATAGTGTGCATCCCTAAACTAAATTTTGCTGGACAATGTCTGCACAATCAGAGTTGGAGATCCCTCTAAGAACCATTTACCAATCTTAATTTTCTCTTAAAAGGAGATTTGTAATAATTGTCACATGTGGCTTATACTGGACAATGTGGAAAACAAAGGTTAAGGAGAGTTGAGCACCCTGAGGGATCCCTGTCACACCTGTTTTCAATGTTGAGGCTGGGGAAGTGCTGCTCCAGATACTTCTTGATCAGATTGTAAGAGGCCTCTTTGGGCTCACAGAGCCGAGTGATGATGAGAGGAAGGGCGTCTCCCAGAGCCTCCTGCTTTGGAACGCCTTTCTAGAAACATTGCGAGACACACCAGAGTTAGATCTGAGCGCAGGTCAGTGCAAGACGAGACCATACACTATGTGCTGACAAGAAGTTGACAAGTCAATTTTGAGTAACTAAGCCACACTAACATTTTCTTTCCTCTTCACAAATTAAAAATGTTTCATAAATTGTGTTTTAAAGACTCTGCAATCAATACCCAGCTTTGACCAGCCACCATTTTGTTGACTAATTAATATTACATGTGATCAGCGTAACTACAGGATATAAGGCTTAAAGAAATTATCGGTAAACCAAAACTGTATCACAGTAACTGGATAATACTTTACAAAAGACATCAAATTGTGGAACAATATATCAACAGTTTTAATTTTATGAGATCTCATGCCATAAAATTGAGATGTGGCCCTTTAAACTTTAAATGTATTTTTTCAAATCAGGAAAGCACCATAAGAGTTACTGAGTCACACCGACATTCTGCTGTAATACTTAAAGCTTCTTGTTATCTGCTGCCACATTGAAGTTTTAAGGTAACCTGAGCTTGGACCAGAGTGTGGGAACTTTTCATTCCAACAGCTAAATATAAACATGAACAAATCTGACTTTAATGTGGACTCAATACAGGCAAAAAAATGTTTTGAGAACTTGTGGGACAGCACACAGTTTATTCCAGGAAACAGTCCAGCTTAAAAAGGTTGTAAGGAGGTTTCTATGGTAACACACCTTAGATTGGGGAGGCACTTTTCCAATGGCGAAGGTTCCAGAAAGGCCTTTACCCTTCAGCTGTGAGACAGGAAAAACACAAATGAGGATTTATTTATAAGCCTGTGACAGTTAGCCCAAGGTCGACCACAATAGAATTAAAAATGAACATTTGCTACAAATTAGAGGCTTAATCTTCTAGATAAGTGAAGACTGTAAGGTTGGACAGAAAGTGTACACATAATTGTATTGAACATCTATAAAGTGTTGTAGTATTGGCACCCCTACCACATAAAACAAGGGTGCAACCAAAAATAAATAAATAAGTCTAGCGCTAGCTGGAGAAATGAGTCGTGTTCTTTTGCCAAAGACAAAAGAGAAAGTCTAAAAACAATCATCTCAAGCCACTCCTTTTTTGTTTACATTTCATGAAGAAGTTGTGATCAGCGTCTTCTTCAAATGTTTTTATTTTGTTTCCTTTAATAGTTCTTGGTGCAGTGTAAAAAAACACCTTCAACATAAGCTTTTCCAGACTTTATTTTTAATGCTTCTTTTTGAGATCTTTTAACCCATTTCCTCATAAAAGTAGGTTCCATTGCAGTGCTTTGATTTGACAGATCTGGCAGATATTAAGACTGAAATGTGACAAGTGAAACTAAACTAAAGGTTTACTCATGATTTGATATGGAGGGTACTGGGGGAATTACCTTTTTCACACAGGGACAGGTAGGTTTGGATAGCTCTGTGCCTTGGCAAATTAAATAATATAAAAATATATTTTTTTACTGAAGTTATTTTTGTCCAATGTTCAAATCAGTTTGATAAAAAAAAAAAAAAAAAAAGTACACCAATCTACGAAAGGGCACAACCCTTTTCAAAAGTGTTATAGGAGAAGTTTAAAAACATTTTACCTGTTTGATAGTGCCCTTTTCCAAGTGCTTCTTCATTGATTTCTTGATTAGAGATTTCTTCTTGTGAAACTCCATCCCTGGGTATTTTTTCAACATATATTTCATGACGGACTGGAAGGACATTCCAGACCTCTCATTGGAGGACTGCAAGGGAAACAAAAAGTGTTGAAGGAAACAAATGTTGCCAAGAGACAACGAAGACCAAGATGAGCTCAGAGTTGGTACACACCCCTATAGCTTCGACAAGGACGTTTTCCACTTTGTTCTGCGTGCCTGCAAAGTTGGACACGGGGATTTTTTTGTGTGTGGTGACGCTAGCCCATGCAGGAATTGTCCGTTTCACCTTCTTGGATTTGGATTTCTTATGCTTGACGCCATCTTTCATCCTGCCACCAGAAGGAGCAACACAAGTTCAGTGAAGGGGGATGGGTCAGTGCGGTTCAAGCGATATTTCACTGTGATCGTTACCACCCTTATCCTTATCTTTATCACATCCTCACCTTAGAAGGAGAACATAGCAGTGTGTTGAGCACTGTCCAGCCGCGCAGTCCTGGCATTTCACATTATGTCTGTTTGTCACCGGCAAGAGAGACAAAATTAAGTTTCAGAACATCGGTCTCAATGACCACAACGGTAATTTGAGCTGAAATGCCACCAATCCAAGAGCTGACAGATGCAGAATTACTTATTGAAGTCTGGGAGAAGAGGAGGAGGAAGAGGGTAAAGTTTACAAAAAGAGTTCATCAAATGTTACCCAAGTGCCTTCATCTAACAGTTTATGAACTAAACAGAATTGCAGCTAATATTTCCAAGAGTCAATTGCTGTCAAGTTTCCATAAAATTTGCACTTTACTTTTTTAAATGGCTAGTGTGGCTGTAAAGAGTTGAAGATTAATATGTTTGAAATATTACCACTGGATAGTACAGGTACAAGTAATTACTGCAAAATCTTATTGTAAAGCTAACACTATCCTCTATGCACTTTAAAGTTAAGTTCATTTTAACCGTCTTATCATTTTATAACCCTTTGTTTGTTTTTAATGAGACAATTTGCCCAGGGACAATGGATGAAAAACAGCCAGTTGGCTCATTCTAATGAGTTTACAGCAAAGTTAATGTACATTGTCCCTGCCAAATAAACAAATATCTTTAAAAACAGGTGTGCCCTAATGGATAACAAGGCTTAGTTTCAGCACATTGTACATCAGCTTGTTTTTCAAAGTTCCACTTAGTGGTTTTTGTTGTTCCAATTAAAAATAATTTTAACTTTACAATAAGGCTGACAGTCAAGCATATGGGCTGAGACTGCAGACCTGTCAACTTGTAAAACGCAGAATAATCTGTTCTGCATGAAAAAATAAAATAAAAAAACCAAAAGAGAAAAATCACAAGGATGCAGATTGATGCTGCTCCAAAAATAAACGTTTGTTGCATTGAACTGTGCAGTGACAAACCCTAGTGGGCAGACACTTCCTGTCCAAAGAAAACACACCAAAGAAAGAGGACATCGTCTTCTCCTCCTGGACTCCTCCAAGACTGTGAGCACATCCGTCAGTTTGACTAATCTAGTGCAGGGAAATTGTTGTGGCTGTGACAGGACCTCACATCTTTTAGGAATGGGACACTGCAACCACGTGAGCAGTCAGCTGTCATCCAGCAGAGGTAAGGATAATTTAAAAAGATAAAAGTGCTATCAAAGTGAAATATCGCAGGGTTTTCACTTGCAACCCGGGTCTAGGCAGTAACTCACTCTTTCCCGTCTCCGGGATCCTCCTTTGTCTCCAGGGGTCCGTCTTCTGCCTTCTCCGCTTTCCCCTCCGTCTCGCCATCGCCCGATGCCTCCCCCTCTGCTGGGGCAGCTGAAGATGCAGCCTGCTCCTTATCAGCAGGGGGCGACTCTTCAGATGATGCCTGTTGTTCTTTGAAGTCAAAACACAAACAGAACAATGAAGTAACAGCAAATATATATTGTTGCAGTAATGTAAATTAACTGAAATGTATATATCCAGATGTTGAACTAAAACTTAAAAAAGGAGTTATTCTATCTGATGAAATACTGTTAATGTTATAGACTGTAAATAAAAGTGTAAATAGTGAATAGTAGCACCATGTAGAAGTTAAGATAAATCCTTAAACAGAGAGAGTAGTGTGGGCCGTGATCTTAGTGAGATATGCGTGGGTGGTGCTGCTCAGGGGTCCACGGATTGGGGAGGGAGGGGACGAGGGATGTCCGACCCCGGCCTCACCTTTCTCTGCAGCCGCAGAGGGAGCCTTCTCCTGGGTTGGAGTTGCGGCTGCTCGGCGAATCGGCATCACAGACGATTAATTCTGGACGAAAAGGAGAAGCCATATGCATGAGCATGAACATTTGTTTATGTGCGTGCTTCCAACGAGCCAAACCCACTTCATTCATTTCCTCCACCTGAAACTAGAGGTGCAATTCGCCTCTTGCGAAAAGCATGACCCCCTTCAAAACCCGCGTCAACAGCCCCTCATACCCGCCAGCTTTACACAAACCCATCCCGTCCGCTCCTAACAATGAGCTGCAAGATTTTTTTTTTTTTTTTCCGCCACATTCGCCATTTTGTCCGTGGGGTTGGGAGAACAGTAATGGCGTCGCATAAGGCACATAAAATTCATTTCAGCTGCACGGAGCAAAAACTCCACAAGCAGCGGTTTTTCCGAGCATGAAAATCGATGCAAATTAATGGTCAGCAAAAAAAAAATGTATTGCAACGCAAAGCAAGCTTACCTTTCACTGCTCTGCTGACAAGTGAAATAGCTTCAGGTGAGATTTCTGCAGGATCCTTTATTTCGATTTCTCCGTTAACGAGCCCCGCCCCACTCGGACCGCTGATGACGCGCGGTGTCACGCTGCACGTCAGAAGATTCAAATCATAACAATCCCAAAAAAAGTGCTTTTATGGCTGAAATAAAATAATAAAACTGCCGTTTTTTTCTAATAATCATGTACAGCCAGAAATACGGTTTTAATGTGACAGTTTAGCTGCAGAAAAAATAAATAATAATCAGAGTATTTTCCACACATTTCAACAGTGTTTTGATGTGGTTTTTGTCTTGGCCCTTTCAAGGTCTTTGAACGTCTTTTATCTGGTGACTAGACCGCTTGTTCAGAAGATTGGTGCCCAACACAAGCAATATACTAGCGATGCTTGAGAATTTTACAGCAACAATTTTTGGTAATCATTTTTAATTTCCCTTTGAAGTGAATATAGTGTTTTTTCAATTTGAATTGAAGATGACAAATATGGATTATTCCATCCCTTATTCAGTTGGAGTCATTAACAGGTCAGTGTCAAATGACTTAAAACAAATAGTCCACTGAAATATTTTACAAGTTCCAGACTGAAAGCAGTCGTTACCAAAAAAAAAACTCAAAAAAAAAAAACATTTTTAAAATCCAAACATCCAGTCATCTCGGTGTAAATAGAGCCCCCTAGTGGTTTGTCACAACATTTTTTTTTTTTTTGGACAATAAAATTAAGAAATCATTCTTTTCTAACTTGTTTCCCAGGAAGACTCTCTTGGTAACCATCTTTATCATTATCATATCAGATCTGTTTGTAGAGCTAAGAGTGAAAGAAAAAGGCCTTGGACCAAGGCCTCCCAGGTCAGAACAGGTAAAATCAGAACCAGGTAAACTACTTTTGATGTAGAAGAGTAAACACTTTACTCAGACTTTCCCACCCTATGTTCAAGGCTTAGCCCAGTCACCTATAGTAGAAACTCATTTCTGTCGCTTGTATCTGGAATCTCGCATGATCCTTATTTCACCATATTCAGGTAATAATCATTAAACTGAGAGCGTTCATGTCAATACACATAGAACAAGACATAATTTTCTGTTGGAGATTAAGTGAAACCCAGTGTTCTCAAAATGTCAAAATCTTTGACTTTTTGTCAACCTTAAATCACTTACAGGAGCAGTAGGTAATTTTTATTAAAAAATATGTTTTTTCACATATTTGTTAGAACTGTCATTATGTCCTCACAGTAGAAAACAACACAGATAATCTGTGAAAAATAATTGAGCTCCCCTGCCTTTTTTTTTTTGCTTTTTTTTTTTTGGCTCTCTTCTACAAACACTTTGAATTGTCTTTGACTGAAAGGTGCTATATAAATAAAGTTGCCTTGCCTCCTCCTTGTGGTCGTACTGCCATTTGTAGCAATGCACTGCTCCCGGTATGAAACAACCAATCAGAGCCAAAAGGAGGGTCATATTCTACTGTCTGGACATAGTGACAGTTTTAAAAATGTGTATCTGTATCTTCAGTTCTGAAGTTTTCAACTGATTCGTTTCATAACGAAACATGAAAGTAAATATGTACATAAAGGCATATTTATGAAGAAAAACTTGATGGTCAAGTGAGACGAGCATAAACCTATTAAATCTTTAAAATATCATGATTTTATAGACACGGCTCTCTTCCATGTTATCTTGTTAAATTAAAATGCTTTAGGACTTCCCCAAACCCAAAGTTGCTACTTTAACTGATTGTATTGAAGTAGGAGGTTGGAAACAAGAACATGGTCATTGTTAAAATTCTGGATTCAGTGTGAACTTGCACTTAAAAATTATCGCTTAAAATTTGCTAATAAGCTGTCAAGAACCTCCTTAGCTGTTCTGTGTACAGTAAATATGGATATAACAGCATATTTATGAAAAGAAAACCCATTTTGTGACGTAAAAGTGCCACTATCTCAAAAGATGTAATAATTGCAAAACATCTGAGTGGAGATTAAATTAGGATTTTCACTGCTGCTCTTTTCTCCATCCAAACCAGAATCGCTGCAACCTGAACGCACCACGCAGTCATCAGAAGCGACCTCTGTAAGCCACACCTACCACAACAATGAGTCACAAGAATCAACCTTTTAAATACATTTTTTGTCTTTAATGTATTTACAAGCTTTACTCTGCTCTGTAGGTCGGAAGAAGTATTACAAGCATCTTGTTTTCAGCGACCTTGGCCTTTAGCTTTTGAATGCTGAACTTTAGTTCTTTATCACTTTGTTCATCTGCGTAACTTGATAAGTTCTGATTTGCATCACTTCCTAGATGCATATTTTCCCTCTGTTGAGGTGTTCATAACAACGCAGAGTGAGCCAAGGCTGAAGAAAATAACTTCCTGGTAATGACAAGATGACCTTTGACCAACAGAGTTATGACTTCTTGTCTATTCACTCCTTTCTTTCATTTCTGCTTCCCCTTCATCCTAAAATAAAGATGCTTTTTACCCTGTTCTCAACCAGAGTGAAATCCAGGGAGGATATTTATCTCACAATTATTTTGTTATTATAAGTAATTATATTGTTATTTCTGTTGTCGCGTTCTTGTTGTGAGCATCTGCAAATGTTAAATAATTTTCGTATTTGCAGTCCTTAAAAAAATAATAAATTAAGGAGTCCAGAACCTATTTATCTTTAAGTCTCTTCTTAAAAAGTAACAAAAAAAGTAAGTTAAAATTTAAAACAAAAATATTTTCTATGTATGATACAGTATTTAGTGCTTCCACCGTTGGAATCCAAACTGAAGATGGCGGTAGGTTTCAGGACTGTACCGCAGGGGGAGGGAAAACAAAACAAAAACAAAGTTCCAGCCGTAAACACGTCGCCCTGTCCGTGCAGCCACTTGAAAGATTTGTTCTGCTGTTAAGGATGCCGTTCCACTACGCCGTGTCCCGGGAGTCGCCCTCGTCAATTATCCTCCGACTCCTCCTCGGCTTCCCGCAGCCAGGTGAAGAACGCGGTGACGGATTTGAGGGCTACGCCCTTCCCGTCCTGCTCGGCAGGGTCTTTGCTCGACTCCCACTTGTAGAAAGCGTCCTCTGAGATGACGTCCTCATCATACAGACAGTCGAAGAACATCCGGAGAAGGTCTGTAAGAGAGCAGAAAAGCTGTTGTCAACCTCCATTCCCCCCCCCACATCTTCCCTCCATATCTATGATCAACACATGCTTAAAAAAATATTTTATGCAAAATATTTTTTGTCTTTACATGAAAGCTGCATTATGGAACTTTTATAAACAATATGCTCTTACATATTAGCTAAAACTGTCACTATGTTGTGACAGTATAATTTGATTCAATCAAAAAAAAAAAAACTAATTGAGCTCCTCCTCATCCATCCTGTTGTGCTACGGCCATCTGCAAAAATACATCTGCAGTCAGAAACAACCAATCAGAGAAGGAATAGGTCAATAATACTCGTGTTCACACTGCTTACACTTCCTTCTTGCTCTCTGCTAATCTACAGCCACTTCCCCACATCAGAGTTCGTCATGAATGCTCAGGGTAGTTGCCATGGCTACCGATTATGGTGGATAAACACGTTCCCTTTAACAGTAAATTGTTTCTCTGGTACTGACACAGATACGGTACATACACAAGTGATTGACAGCGCTAAGACCCTCCTCCTGGATCTGATTGATTGTTTCTGATAGTGTGGTGTATTTCTGCAGGTGGCTATAGGACCACTTCTTCAAGTTGTGATGGTTTTAACAAATATGTAAAAATAAATGCGCATAAAAGTTACATACTACAGCTCGCTACAGAAACATATCAACCAGGTTGCACCTGCTTTCGTTTCATTTAGCACTGAGGACATTTTGTTTGTATTCCTGCTATTCTAAATATTACACATTTTTCATGACCAAATGTAATACTTTTCACACAAAATGTTAAAGATTTTTGTGGTTTTTATGAAATTCTGGATAACAAAACATTTGCCTCTTTTTGGGTTTATGAGTTGCATGTTTGAAACATCAACCAACTACACACACTTAATCTGAATTAATTACTAACTGATTAAATTCTCCGTAAGTAGCTCAAAAAAACTAAACAATCAATAAAATGAGCAAAAACCAAAACTGTGAAAAGATGTCAGAGATAAATCCGTCAATGCATTAAACCCTATTTATCTGTCTGAAAAAGATGTTGACACTTTAGGAAGTGGTATTTTAAACATAAACTAATTTTTATACTTTCAAGTCTGTACAAGCCCTATTACAAGCCTAAAACTGAAAACTTTATAGTTAACAGCAGTTTTTATAATATCTATAACATCTGTGTTCAGTACTAATCACCATCTTATGTTTTAAGGATTAAAACTATGGCATTATTTGCTTTGTTTGAGCACTTACTTGGAGGCTGATCAAGGGAAACGATCAGCGCCTGAAGTGCATAAAGTGCTTCCAGCTGTCGCTCAGTGTCTGAGTTAAGGTACTTGAGTAAAACAGGCAACCTCTTCTGGATGATGGCCGTGTCCACACGACAGTTAGGGTTCTCATCTGTGGGCGAAGTGCAAGAGGCAGAGTTGGTGCATGGAAAGCTGCTCTGCTTGGATTTTGCCGTTGCGTACATGCAGACATTAACACGCTTTGTTAAAGTGCTTACCTTTTACTGCTGCTTTACACACAGCCGTCATCAAAGCCCTCAGGAAGGGAGACGAGCTCGCCTGGGACTCATCCAGGTTTGCCTGGAGAGAAAAACAAAGTCAGCTCAGATAGCTCATGCCACTAACAAAAAGAAAACTAGTTCAAGAGCAACAACAAGAAAGCATGTTGGAAAGAAAGTTGTTTTAAAAACACACACATGTGGATATTCGGCTTGCTGACTGCGCTGCCAACTCCATGTTAAACGTTAATAGGAGCATTAGCGTTAGCAGTGCTCTTCAGACTACAAAAAAAGCACTTAAAGGGGATTAAATAATTGACATACATGTGATAGACTATGGCTGATAGAATACCACAGCTCTTCTTTAAGTACTTCATAGAAATACAAAGGCAATATTGACTTGGCTCCTCCATCTGTTTCTATTTTGTTTCCCTTTCTGGCTTCTTCGTCTCAATTTTGCTGAAGCAGCAAATCTTACAGTCAGGTATCTTCAGCGTGCATCTTGACCGGTGTTAATATTTTTGCACTGTATAACAAGCTCTTTTTTTGAAACAAAGTGTGTTTTTAAGATAAATGATTTTTAACCAACTGACATCATAAACTGAATTTTTGTCAATATGATTTTGATATATTGGAAATAGTTCAATATAAATGGTAATCAAGTATGAGATTGTATATGATTGTATATGTTGTGAATTGGTGCGATATAAATAAACCAAACTGGACTTCTGGGTGATTTTAAAGTGGCGTACCTCTACCCAGTCAAAGATCTGCTCGTCGCTCGCCAGGTCCTCCAGGAGAAGCTTCTCTAGCTGCTGACGCAGCTCCTCAGGAGACAAGATCCTTTTGGTCTGCTCCTCTTCAGGACTCAAACCTTCAGACTGAAGGAACTGGAGTTTCTGTTTGGAACAAAATAAAAATAAAAAGGAGAGTAGAGTGACAAGGATGAGACAGATAGAAGAACAGCTGAGCGAACGGAAATGGTAAAAGACCTAAACCGGTAAAAAATAATAATAAAAAGAATAAACAAAAAAGAAATGTTTTCTCAGATGAGGGACCTACAGCTCCTCTTTTTTTTCCTTCCAAACCTGTTGTGAGATGAAAGCCTGGACATCCTCGCCTTCTGGTAGCAGGTCGGTCCAGTTCAGGCCCGATTCACTCCACAATGATCCCACATTCCTATGGCTCTGTCAAAACAAAGCACAACAACATCCATTTTTTCTGTCTGGACTGTGTCTTGTTTACTACACTTTACCAAAAATGGATAGTAATTCAATATAGTAGAATTGTAGTAAAACATACTAAATGCTCCGAATGAAAGTTTATACAAGGTAAAAAGTTGATGGTTTATTGTAGAAAATTGTTCACTATTTTGTTATAACTAAACATGCTACAAAAATGAGTGTCAGGTGACATAAAAAAAAAAACCTTGTGCTGCTTACCATTTGTTTGCATAGTATGTGCAGTATTTCAGATATTAAGATCCCAGCTCTTCCAACAGGAAGCAAAGGTTTGCTTAATTCACTGTAAACAAACAGAAAGGAGTCATGAAGGTTATGTAAAAAAGTGGAACACAGAAAAAATACGCACTTTCGTTCTGGATAAACATGTGAAACATTCATGCAGGATCAGCAGGACCACCTGAAGAGCTCCCTCATAGAGAAGCATCCATCCTTCAGCAAAGGGCTGAGCAGCTCAGCCAGGTACAGCCATATGTGGGGAATGTCGATGGCCATGTCGTCGGCCAGCTCCAACGTGTCTGCAAACCTGAGGAACCACAAACAGCAGCAGAGCTTAGAAACAGAAGGTTTAAAATGAAATTAAGATGAAGAAATACACACTTTTCAGAGAACATCTGAAGGTCTGAAGTTTTTCTTTTAATTATTTGTGTAATTACTTGCGGAGAAGACAAGTAGTTACACTTGTCTTCACCGACAAGCTATTTTGATTAGTTTGGTAATCTGTATTACCAAACTAATCTCCATTAGTTTCTACCAAAAATGATTACTAATAATCTTGGGGTTTAATTTATAAAATATTGAAATAGTCATACAAAATATGAGATAATTTTACCATGAACTCAATATGTACTAAATTAGTCAGGCTTATGTGAGACCTTTTATAAAAAACATATGAACCTGGATTAAAAGAAAAAACAGGATATCAGGGCTCTTAAAAGGAAGTGTGAATTTAAATCTCTGATGATTTTATGCATCTTATTCCATTCGTGAATTTTAGTGCATGCCACAAGTTTAAAAAACATGAAACCACTTTTTTCTTAATCTTTTCACAATCATGTACAACTTTATACATGATTTGCTGAAGAAAAATATATTCAGTGCAGTAATTAAGCTAAAATTGTACGAAACAGATACATTTTACACTTAATATGAAAACACCTTTGTCTATAAATACATTCTACTCAAATGGCTCCACCCGGTTCAAATTCACTAATGGAATGCCATTGTTATTGCATTTAAGGCATTAAAATATTAATTTTTTTATTTAAAGAGGAATTAATTTTTTTTTGTTTATGTGCATCTTTTAATGTATTTCTAATACCATCTAAAAAGGCTTAAGTCATTAACTAACAAATCTTTTGAATGTGACATTTAATTATTTTTTTATCCGATTAATCATCAAAATAATCAATTGCTAAAATAATCATTAGTTGCAGCCCTAATATGTACAAAAATATATTTTTCCTAATTTACAGAAACAGTTTTGGTGCAAATTTCTGCTGGCTTCCCTCTGAAGCCTGAGGCCTGCAGCAGGTGGACTGACCCTCGATATAGCTGTGCTTTGGGCAGCATTCCCTGCTGCACCAGCTGGGAGAGGAGGTCGCCCATGTGGTCCCGTGTGATCTGACTGCGCTCCAGGGTCGACTCCACCCCGACGCGCACGAAGATGTGCAACTGAGAGCCCAAGTCCAGCTCGTCCACACACTGGACAGCCTCCTGTAGGAAAATGAGATATCATCATCAAACAAAATCAGCAGGACAAACAGGACAACTGGAACTGGAGTAGATTACACTGGAATGAACCCCGAGAGTCACAAAATTGTTCTAATGACTGCTGGTCAGGACTGACCCTGAAGGCATCCTGGGCTTTGAAGGAAATGTTGACATGAATCTGCAGGAAAACACTCCATTTAACTAGCAGTGTGTTGAATTCAGAGATACCTTGTAATCGTTTATGTGCAGAAACTCGTCAATAATGGACTTTGATTTCCGTTCGATCTCCTCCTCTGACCGGGCAGGTCTGTCTAGCTTCTGAACCACTGGCTCAGGTTTCACTGGAATAAGAGCGACATTTAAATCAATGCTGGGTCTGCTCTGATAAAAGCCACATAGAAACGCACCGGCCACATCTTATTCTAGCAAAACAGAGTCTGTTAGTGAGTCATCTTGGTCAATTTGTAACTACACAATGACAAAACAACAATCTACCAATTTTAATCATGTTAGAAAAACAGTGTTCTCACCAGGTTCCCTGACTTTGCTGCGCTCCGGCTCGGTTTTATCCTCAGCGACGCTCGGCCTCCGAGGTTCTGCTCCCTCCCGCTCTCTTCGCGGCTCCTCCGGGTTTTGAGTCTCCAGCAGCTCTTTGGAGCTACCGCCCCTGACGAATGGGCCGGGCCGCGACGACGACGGGGCCGAGATCAGCGGCTTTTCGCTGCGTTCTCTGGCCGCGTTGTTCCGACTGCTGGGAGGTGGAGAAGAAAAGGTCAACAAAGCGGAGGAAAGCCAGTAGCTACAAGTTCCAGGTGGGTTCATGTTCTACCTTCCCAGAGTTCTTCTGGAGTCATAGTCAGGGTTCTGTGGAGGCGTGGTGGAGGGCTGAGGTAAAGGTGTGGACTGCAGTGCAGAGAAACGGTTCAGGCCGGCCGTCCGAGATAGTTCTGATGGTTTGGGAATGAAAGAGAACAATGACAAAGATCGCAATAAAATTGCTTTTTTCATCCATTTGTCAACAAAGACAGAGTTTGTAATAATTTTCCCATAGTAAAATTCAAGCAATTTTTAAGCATGTTCAAGAAAAGTATTCAAACTTTTCCAGCACCACATTTGGGAGATTAAAACAACATAAATGAACAGTTTTAATTCACTATTATATAATATAATTTATTACTTTTAATAATGTTTTGTGAAAGTGTTCTACATTATAAAACTGAGACAAAGTAAACTAAAACATAACGAAATGTTATGTTTTGTAATCTCTCTCACACACACCGTATACACCAGACTGGTCAAATAAAACACATATTTAACAAAAAAAGTCCCCTAATTTCAATCATTTTGTTTACCATACAAGACAAGACCATTAGGAGTAATTAATTACATTGAAAAAATCCAAACAAATTGTGTTTCTGCTCAAATACAATATACAAAGAAAGTTACAAAAATCCTGATTGTATCTAACCTAAAACAAGAAATGTTTTGTTTGGTTTAACTTCACGCAGTGGGAAAAATATGTCTTTGGATTGAGTGAAAGAAAATATCTGCTTTCAATTATAATAAGATTTTCCAAATGTAGTCTTTTAATCAAACTTTTAATACAAAAATGTGCAGTTTAGAGATCAAGCACTTTCAAGAACTTTATGAAGATATCAAGCATTTTCCAAACCCTGAAACAAACAAACACCTAATTGTAATTCTAGCATTTTTAAGGATTTCTACCATTTGTACAATCCCTGCAAATTGAAAATGCATTAAAATTTTTCTTAAAATATAAAAACGGATTTTTAAAACGTTGAGGAAAAGGTAAGATATTAAGAATTTTTCTAGTTCCAGCTAATGTGAAAATAATCATGTTAGCCTTGACCACTGGGTCTTATTTGAACTTCATTTCACAATTGAATCAACTTATGATTCATGTTTAGTTCAACGTTTTAAATCTTGTTCATCTTAAGTTGGTTGCCCTCTTACCAGAGTCGCTGGCTTTGGCCCCTCCACTGCTGCCCTTCACCCACGTGACTTGAGCCCGAGGGCCCAGCTGGATCTTCTCATCCATCTGAGGCTGCAAATGCAGTTTTTGTTACATTAAACTGGGAAAACCTCAATAGATTTAAAAAAAAAAAAACATAATGAGAATGTTCAGCCAGAGATCTAATGATTTATAAATGAAAATAGTTGAAAACTAACCAAAAGTCCCCAGAAACAGCATTTAAAATGCAGAAGTAAAAATAAGGTTTCCATAGGTTTATGTCCCCATAAACCTATGGAAAACTTGGGAGGTCAAGAGAGGTGCTAATTAGCCCATAAATCCTGGAAATGAAATCAAGAAGTAGTTACAGTCTATGGTAAAAAAAAAAAATTAGATTTTTTTGTTTTGCATTTGGTCAATCAGTACCCAATCCATCCAGCAGGGGAGGCAACTAAATGCACTGCAGAAGCTAAACCACAATAATGCAGACCAGATGAGGGCAGGGAGCCTTTAAAGAACAGTTCTGTTCACATGACCCATCCTGTCAGTATGGAAACGGTAAACTACATTTTACCAAAAGAAAAACATCCAACCATGAGAGGCAGCAGAGGACAAACGCTTAATGAAGGTGAGAGAAGTGTCGCGACATGACACACTAAAGTACAGTGCTGAAACAGTTCAACACACTGCAGCAAAACATTGGCTTGTTACCGAGCAGTTGCATACTTTCTTTGTGAATTAGTTTCTCATTTCATAACTTTAAATTTAAAAATTCACTTAGGCAGAGTTAAGGCATTACAAGAAAATCTTCTATTGAATCTAGTGTCTAATTTCAAGTCAACAACTTTGCAAAGTTTTCCTTTTACTTCAACTTGAGTAAAAAAAAAAAAAAAAAAAAAAAAAAAAAATCGCTCAAAAAATAATGAAGCATTATGACTTCTATTACAGAGAGAGAATATAAGCTGCAAAGATGATTCTGTGCCTGCATAAATTATTCCAGTTTCTTGTTTTCATATTCTAAAAATCTTGCATGGATTATTCAGGTATAACATTATTGTATCTTCTTGTCAGAACCAGAATCAACATCTTCAATAATCTGAGCTGCCGTAGTTTTTTGTCGAAGCACACACCTCAGCTTCATTTCCTCTATTGTCACCTTCCTAAAAAGTGGCTAAAAAATGGCTGACCTAAAGTGATTTATGCAAACCTCTTTATTGCCAAAAGATGAGTCGACTCTTGTCAAACTTGCGCAAAGTCTTTTGCTCGTCCATTTTCCCTGCTTCTAACACGGCAACTTTGAGGAAAAAAACAAAACAAAAAAAAAAACAAATCGCCACTTAGCAGGCCTCAGACTGAATAATTACTGCAGGGCAATTATCTTTTAGCTGACAACAAGTTAAAGACCAACATCTTTCCATGACCATGAAAAAACGTGATCCATTTTTTCATGGTCATGGAAAGACGTTAGTCTGCTTAGGGTCAAATGATGGAGATTGAAGACTTTAGGTAAATTACTGTCCAATGCACTGGATAAAGGTCTGAACAGCTGTAACTGACAAGTGTCCGAAAAAATATTTTGATAAACGACAATTTTGTCATTTTGACAAATAATATATTGATAAAGGCATAATAGTGCATGTTTGCCCTTTGAAAGACCAAGTAACTTTAATTTTGTAAAGAGCACTTAACACTGGAACCAAAAACAATAAATAAAGCAGAAATAAAAATGGAAATATTCCATTCTAAATACAGAATATCAGAATGGAAACATTAATAATCAGAATGGAAATTATTAAGCTTATTTAAATGTATCATTAAATTAATTTATTAACTGTTTATTAAAACAGGATTAGACGCATGTTTTATGTCAATGCCATAAAAGATGAATAAAAAGCGACATGACTGTTCAGACTACAGATTGCTTTGAAAACAATCAGATGAGTATCTGAATTAGTACCAGATATGGAAATGGCACAGGTTGGATTTTTTTTTTTTAGGTGAAAAGATCAGAATCTGGCCATTCAGGTTGCCGTGTAAAAGCTGAATATGGGTCGCAAAAAGCGGATTTGGGTCGAATTCGCTAGCTGTGTGAACGCAGCCTATGAGCCTCAGGCGAATGGCTCACCTTGGAGATCTTTGGGATCTTATTGGGGTCGATGGTCCTGCTGTTCTTTGTCATGGGCACAGTGCTCCAGGTTTCCTCTTTGCGGGATTCCCTCTGCTCTCGTGGATCTACGTCACCAAATAAACGCGCCACAAACAAAAAGAGAAAATAGAATTTTATCATGAATTCAATGATTCTGTGAAGTTGTACCTTTTATAGAAAGGACTTTTGAGACGTTTTCCACAATTTCTGTCGCATATGATGAAATATTATAAGTCAGGTGACAGATGGGAGGCAGTGAGGGGGGCTTCCTGTCTGCTGCTGGGCACAATGGGATTTCTGCAGGCTGTACCGACAGGAAGTGTGCCTGCATGCCCGCAGGGTTCCCGAGCCGATGTGTGACTCTAAGCTTTAAAGAGGATTCCGACTACAGGACTGACCCGGCCGTCTCTTGGTGTCTTTGGAGAGCAGCTGCTGGTGAACCTTTCGCTGCTCTTCCTGCTCTTCAATCTTGGCATCCTTGTGGATCTGCTCGATGGTCTTTGGGCCCGAGTCGGCTCTCCTCGACACCCAGTTGTGCTGTAGAGGAGACAGCATGAGATTTAGCTCCAACACATGATAAACAGCAGCTCAACATCAACACCATGATTAATACTCTAGAGCTGAAACGATTAATCGGATTAATCGTGACAAATCGACTACTGAAATAATCTTCAACTAATTTAGTAATCGATTAAATGCTAACAGCTGGCGTATGCTCAAAAAAAGGCCATTTTGCTGGACGAACACAGTTATTAAGCCATATCTTCACAAAAAATACATACATTTTGCATTTAAGATAAACGTCTAAGCATGTTCTAGCCAGAAGTCAAGTATCATGGTTTTAGCTTCACCTGGTTCAAATTCTATGAAAAAGAATCATATTAGGAACCTTTTGCATAAAATTATTCATCAGTTAATTGAAAAAAACAAAAGCCATAAAGAGCCATAAAACAAATAAAAAATCCATGTGTTAAAACAAGCAGCAGTCACTGACTAACCAACCTGAACCTGTTATTGTTGTTGAGTCTTAAAATAAGAGAATACAAACATATTTCCTCTTTAATTTTTTATAAATTAATTCTGGCTGATAAAGCCATTTTTCTAGTTACTCTTAATTAATGAAAATATTTCTTATTTTATCCATCCGTCAAAAGTTTTGAATAGAAAATTCCCTAAATAAGCTGTCTGAGGACATAAACTGAAGAATTCATAGGAGGAAAACCTATTTTTAGAATACGATTGGGAGACTAATCAGTCCTTCTCGTAAAAGAGTTGAAATTTGACTCCAAGGCTGATGGCATACAACAGGTTCAGCACAACATGACCTGAACAGCCAAGATTGACATTCCAATAAGTGAGAAAAGAAACAGAAACAATGAAACAAACCTCTGTGGGAAAGAGCGCATCATGAAATCTGAACGAATGTATGAAACTTATCTATGGAACTAAAAATAAAGTACCAGAATGACACACTTACCAATCTTAGGTCTATAACATCCTGAAGCATAAACCGTATCCTAGATGATGTCTTCCGCTCCTTGACAATTTTTTCCATTTGGTTGAAATACTGATCCATGCGAGGCTGCAGAGAAAAAAACAGTGTTAGGATGGTTTGAAATGAGCTTCTGTTTGATTAGGAAGATGATGCCAGAAAATAAAATCTTCTATGGATGTAATCCCAGGTACTGGATCTGGGTACCGACTGGGGGATTTCTGAAGAGTCAGGATTGTGAATCCCTGATACCCGCTCTTCCTCCAGCGAGAGAGACAGACGCATTTTCCACTGCCCTTTTTTATAAACCCTTGATTATTTTTGCCATGGATCCCAAAACTGATTTACAATTTTTAAAGATTATGCTTTTTTTTTAATCAAACTTTGTTTTCTGCTGAAAATACAAGATTTTTTATTTTTATTTTTTACTTTTTACAATGATGATGACATTATAATTATTATAATATTGCAATAAAGATACAGCCTCTTGTCATATAATTTGCTCTGGTCAGATATTCGGACTTAAACAATTGTCACAAACTGTTACAATGCGCAAAACAAAGGGCTACCTTTCTTAAATCTATTCTTTAATTTTGGGCTGAACTATTAACAACCAATATCAAAACAGAGATAAAAAACAAACAGCTTTGCAGGAAAACTCCAGGAACAAAACATGAAATTACTCAATTTTGCAGCTGTTGGTGTCTGCTCAAGTTTATCTTTAGAGACAAGCGAAGAAGCTATGAGCCTTTCAGGTGACAGAGTAAACCTGGATTGGATGGCAGAAACTCCAGCTGAGATTAAATATTTTATCACTTTCAAGAAAAGGAAGAACAGGAGAGACTCCAGAAACTGGAACGACATTGGTGACTGAGCGGTAGTGTGTCCTTTTACTGCACTTAAAAACAAATGTATCACATTTATTTCATAAAATTTTACAAAGGACCTGAACAGGACTCACTACCTCCCTGTGGCTGTTCTGAAATGACTGATCAGTATCTGAACGGAAAGTTCTGATCAGATTGTCATCTGCTCCTCCAAGAGCCATTAGCAAACACCTGGTGGAGCTTATCATACAAACTACTTCTCAGTTCAACACTCCAAAGAACAGATGTAAATAGGATAATGTAGGAGCATTGTTGTGGTGATGTGTTGAAGACGGCATGTCAGAAAGAGTAGGAGCTTCTTAAAGAGACAGAGGCCCAATTTCAAAGCATCTAATGGTGAAGCTACATTTCTTATAAGTTATCTGTATCTGTTAAGTTATCTATATATAAATATATAACATTTTTATAACAGCTGAAGTTAACAGTTACTTCATTGTGCTATAAAATGGCACTAAGTGCCTAGAAAATACATAATACTACCCTTTAAAGTACTGACTAGTGTTTAAAAAACCCTCATCACTCCAAGATATAGAAGAATAGTGGTATAAATTAAACAGGCATGACAGAAAAATATTGGCACCATTTATTGACATTTGTCTAATTCACTTTTCTGTAACGTGGAAACACTTTTCAGAAGGGACACTGATGCAGTAAAGCAGGTCTAATTCACATTTAGTTTCCATGCTGTTGAGAAGACAAACCACATGTAAATGGTACCCAACCACTGCTGAATGAAATTCTACCAAAAACCTCACTTTTACGTCTTTAAAACCTTTGGAGTCTAACATTCAAGCTGCAATAAAAACACCAATGGCACATCACGTCAAAAAGATTATAGGTGGCAAAATGCAGTCTAGCTCTTTAAGAGTAAACTAATCCCAAATAAAAAGCTAACCTGACACACAGAGAACAGTGTGTATTTTTGCTCTGTGTCCAACAGAGATGCCAGGCACATTTATGGGAACACGAGGTGCTTTTTTTCCAGTTGCCTTAGAACATTTCGGGGCAATTAAGTCTGTTAAACTGAGTTACTAACCTCCACACTGTAACTTTATAGTATCACACCGACAAGTGGTTTGAGTCGAACGGTTTAACCCTCAAAGCTAGAGCAATCTAATATATTTCTTTAAACCTCCTGATGCTCACCTTGGCCTTTTCAAAGTCCAGGTCCTTCCCAATGGTGGTAAGCAGCCTGCACAGGCACTCTAAAGACTCCTCGTCGTGGTTCTTCAGCAGCTTGACCACGCAGTCATGCATGATGGCTTCGGTCAGCATCTTGAGCTTGAAGAGCTCGCCGATGAACTTGATGTTACCGATGGAGCGCCGCCTGGCCTTGTCCTTGGCTTCCTCCAGCTCCTCCTGAAGCCGCTCGCGCTCTGTCGCCTGACGCCGAGAAGGACAAACATCAGCTCCAGTAGCTGGAAGCAGAATAGAAAATGCTAATGAGAAGACAAACCAATGCAGCAGAGTCCAGCTCTTTCTGCTTCCTCTCGAACACCACGTCGTCTGCCTTGTCTTTCTCAAACTCCTTCTGGCAGCGATTTAGCAGCAGTTTGCGAAAGTTTACAGTGGAGTTGGGTTTGTCCGTCATCTGCACTTTGAGCTGCATAGAAACAACAGATAAAAGTCGGATAAGGGAAACCAATTGACTAAGATGCAGTACTCTATTCTATTTTGTTTGCTATACACCTATGCTAGTTGATTAAACGCATTGCTTACCGTAGCTAGGCACCGACACATTTGTCCATAAGCCACAGAGAAGCTGGGCTCATCAATGGCCTTCTCAAAAACCAGGTCGATGACCCCTTTGAGCCTCTCCTCGGTGTCGATGGTCAGATCGGTGACCTGCTTCATCAGCTGGTTAAACTTTTGTGGCGTCAGCTTGTTCAGGATGCTTCGTACCTTCCTGAAGAGCTCCTGCAGCAAAAAGAAAACAAAAATACACATAAGGGAAGATTGAGTTCAGACATTAATGTAGCTTAGTGTTGAGCATTTCCTTTATGTTTGAGTTGTTTGTGTTGTTTTGTTTTCCTGCCTGTGTTTTCTGTGTCTCTGGATCATCTGGAAGGCCCTCCCTCTTCATGCCAGGCTTCCAGGCGTTCTCCGACTTCTTCAGCTGAACATCATCGTGGACGGGCATGTTGACGATGATCTTCCTGGGTGGAGGCCGGCGTGTCCCCATGTTCATTAGCTGTGGATGCAGAAAACACAGGGGCAGGGCATTTATTGTACAGTTTATCGTGAAAAATTTGTTATAAGAATTGTGATTTATTGTAATGTATTGTTACTGGTCAAAAAATTGACTAAATTTTGTTTCCTATTTTCTCCAGTTTTTTTCCCACAAGAGCAACAATGAATATCAATAAATTCAAAAATATGATTAAATGAAGCCTGTGAGTGCAGTTTAGTGACTTAAATCACACTTCTTTAAGTATGGCATCCTAAACAAGTTTGAACGTTTTTCAAGAACAACATTTATCCAGTAATCTAAAATTTTAGCAATAAATAGTTTTTTTATGGTCACTTTTATCATTATTACAATAGTACTACAAACTATTTTAATAAAATTATAATTCTACAGAGACAGTCAGTTTTCCTCTTGGTTTGTAGGTGAAAATTCAGGGAAAAAAAGTAGAAATCGAAATTTTTCTTAAGATTTTATCAGCTTTATTTTTCCTTCATAGCAAATTTATATCACTCAAATATATTTACCTGCTATAGTTGCTGAAAGAACATGTTTTTCTAATCCGGCGTGTGTGTGATTTTATGAATGACTATGGTCTGGGTTTGTGTGTGCGCGGGTGTTTTTGTGTGTCTCTCACAGCCGCTCCTCGTCCTCCGGTCATCTGCCTCCCAAAATCGGCGAAAGCAGGTGTGAAATCGGGACCCCTGGAAATCACCCTGGAGTCCACCGCCCGAGATGGCAACTTGTTTTGGTTCATCTGCGTGACACAAAGCATACACACCGTCACGCATGTGTGCACACACAAGGCTGAGATGAACAGCAGGGGGCGCAGTGATCTTCTAACAAATCTGGCAACAGAGCAGAAGGGGCTCAGCATGCCCTGTGTGAGAAAGTGTGTGTGAATTTCCTCCTCAGTGTTCCTCTATAGTTGACTTACTATTAATGATGGGCAGATCAAAGCCTCAGGGTTTGATTTATGATCAACGTTTTCGAAACTGATATTAAAATATGCTTGACGTGTTCAGAGAGACAATCAGTACTTTGGAATCAGATGTGGTGGAAGTGAAGAGGAGAAAAAAAAAAAAACCCAGAAGAGTGGAGAGTGTGGGGGAGAACAAGTCAGACTTTTTGTCGTTCAGCTGTCCATGACTTCCTCTCTGAGCTTTTCCAGAAAAACTCGGCTCCCTCACTGTGAGAAAAACGAAACTTTGGGACGGCACCAATCAACTGTTCACCGTTCTGTTTGAACAAAGTGGGGGAGGGGTATGTAATCCTAACGCTGCCAAGGGTGACATAATAGCAATGTGATTTTAATCAAAACAGCATTTCAGCGGGCCATATGCTCCACCCATACATAGACGTGGATCTGAGCAGCAAACCAAGCTGCTTCAACTTTGATCAAGATGTTCTGATAAACTAGAACGTTCATGTTGTTGTACTGAATAAATTAGATTAATTTAATAGATCACCCAAAGTGGAATCAGCACCACAGATTATGCTCATAATTAATTAGTTTATTCTTTATTGCTTCATCTGTAGACACATTTATGACAAAGTCCCAGCACAAGCTTTCATAAGTGATCTTTTCTCCATCTAATAACCTATAATTCAGATTAAATAATCATTTTAGATACATTTAAATGGATGAAGCTTCATAATAAAAGACTTGATTACTTTATTATTAGTGTAGCTGATGGATAATAATTATCTACGGGAGATCCAGTTACACCATGAATTTCTCACTGACAAGAGCAATTTTACTCAGCAAAGAGCTTCAGACAAAACGGAAAACTGCAGCAGAAATGACTGATTATGTCAAACCCATTGGAAATCAAGCTGCAGGAAGTCTGACAGTTCTTTGAGTAAATAATGCAAGTGAAAATTTGTGGATGTTTCAACAAATTGTATTGAGTTTCATTTCAATAGCACCAAAATAACCTCATGGACAACTAAAACTAATGGTAACCTATTGGTTTCTCTTCCATATGAATTAATCAGAATCAATAAAAAAAGAACGTTATCAAAATAAATTACAGAGTGATATATGTAAAGTATTTATTTCTGTTACGTTTGACAAATTAGGGCTTACAATAATGTAAACCAACATTTTAATTTCTCAGAGAATTTGAAAAACCACCACCAAACAACATATTTTTTAAAACATTTGCTTTGGCCTTTGAGGCCTTTATTCAGTGGCAATTTGAACAAATTTGGAAAGATGGAGGAGCGAGGAACAGTTACTAACTAAGCCACATGGCATCAAAAGAAAAAGGGATTTTCAATACAATTACTATGAGTTACCAGTTATTGACACCTTCTGTGAACGATTAGCCAAAGTGGATGATTGCCAAAGAAGCTGGCTGTATCCAGCAATGCTAATAGAAAGTTGAATGGTGGAAAAGCTCAATAGGGAACATGCATGACCTCTTAAGAGGACTGTAAGATGTGTCGAACTAAATATGTTCTTTTTAAAAGAATGATCATATCTGCGTGACCTTACCTTATCTAGCACCACATCGCTGATTGGTGGGAGCCCCTCAGGTTTCTGTATGCACTGAGGCATGAACTGGAAGCCCAACAGGAAGTCTCTGCCATACTGTCGCTTCCCACTCGGATCAGCGAGGTCTGGAAAACCAAGCGGGATTGAAACAGAAAAAAAACTCAACAGGCAAGTCAAACAGTGTCTTTGCTGAAGACTGTGAAAAAAATAAGAATTTGAAGAAAATCTTGTCTGCTGAGACTTCTTACCTTCCACATCCTGAGGAGCCCCCGTGGAGTTCTCCTTGTCTCCAGGGGTGGCGCCACCGTCGCTGCTCTCTGTCTCTGAGGTGTGGCCTGCTCCGTTTCTCAGGGGTTCAAACTCTGCCTCGCCGTTCTCAGAAACGCTGGACTTTTCGTCAGCATCAGGGCTGCTAGTGGGAGCGGCGGCCAAGGGGAAGACTGACGGCAGGGGCCCAGGGCTGCAGCTGAGGGGGGCCAACTGAAGGGCCTGGTCACCAGCAGGCGAGCAAACAAATTTGGGCTCCTCCTGAGTGGACACCAGATTCAGTCTTCAGATGCAGGTTTTCTCGAACTAAGATCCTGCTATTCTGCAGTTTCCTCAACATCTTATTAGGGCATAAAATGGAAAAAACTAAACACTAAATTAGGGCTGGGTGATAAATCTATCTTACTGATTAATCAAATTTTTGGTTTTTGGAGATTTAATTTTTGGAAAATCTGGACAATGCTCTACTTCATAGTGATGTCTGCTTTCTCAAGGCCATCATCTTGTTTGACAAGCATGTTTTACTGCTTCTATTTATTTGGACTTTGGATTCAGATTCTAATTTTCTGATGTTTTTCTGGTAGAATTGCATTTTTTCCTGCCAATACTGTGTCTATGTTCTTGACAATTAAGTAAAAGATTCGGCCTGACCCTGAAACTCTCTTGTACAACTCAGCGGGAAAGATTGAAAAAAAAAAAAAAAGCCACTTTAAGAGGATCTATTTATTTATTTTTTTAGTCATTTGTGTATTTAATTTTTTAGGAAAAAAAAGAAAAATTGGAAATCTGCACTGGCATGAAATTTTTTTTCCAATTCATATCGCTCAGCCCCATGTTAAATCTGTTTCACATGAATGAAAAAATAACTTTTCAACATAACAGCTGGATGATAACCACCCACATAAAAATCCAGGCAAATTAGACAGAAACTTGTAGAGCTAATTTGGGTTTTTTATTATGTCAAAACTAGTTTGATATATTTATTTCTAAATTTTAAGTTGTCAAAAAAATAATGATAACTGCATGCTGTATGCCTTCTCTTAAGGTTTGCAGTCACATTGAGGAGGAAAGACCTTATCGGCTAACAAAACACTCCTCAAGTTTTAAGGATTTTCTGATTTCTAAAAAAACTTCAATCAACCTCCAAATGAACCAGAATCACCTCCACATGCTTCTTTTGCGTAGCCATTTGTATCACTTAGACAAAACTCTCAAACACGTGGTAAACTGAACCAATTTATAATCAAAGCCAGTGAGATGTTGTTCAGTTTGGAGCTTTTTGACTTGAAATAAACACTTTACAGAACTTCTCCTAAACCCTGAAATAAGCAGCTTGAGGCTATTTGTTTCCATTTGATGATGTGACAACAAGCCTTTGGGGCAACACCCTTAAAAAAAGCACAAACAAATAGCTTAGAGAGGCTAACACAAGATGGTTAAAGATGGCTGATGTCGTCTTGCTGCATTTTTTTGGACTATAATGACTGAATATCGCTTCCGTCTGCCTCCCTTCTCCACATATGGAAATATTTTTCTCTTGAGCTTTTGCCCACATTGTTTCTTTTCTTTCCCCCCTACCCACTCTGTCCCACTACAATGACACTTTCCACTACAAGAAAACCAAATACCAACATTTTGTTTAGTCACCAACTGTTTTGTTTCCAACAAACAGACCTCATCGTCCTTGTGAGGTGCATCTCCAGCACAGAACATTTCATTTGGTTTTCTCCAGGTCTTTGGTATAGCAGAAGAAGTCTGATTAACTGCAAGGAAACAGACAAGTGTTAATGTGCAATCAGAAAACGCATGTAAACATTTCATAGTGTGTAACATTTACTTCTGGTGAAAAGTTTCAATATCAGACAAAGATAACCCAAGTTAATTTAAAAAGACATTTAAATTATAACCTCATTTATTAAGAAAAAAAAGGTAATCAGAAACAGCTTCCACGTATATAAAAAATTTTGTTCAACCACCTCGAGTCACAGAACGCAATTAAGATGTCAGCGTGTGACTCAACCTTTGCCTGACAGAAAAGTCTCGTAAGAAAAAAATGAAATTAAAAACTAAGTAGAACATACAACATTAAATAGTTCTTACAGGACAAAATTTAAGAACTATGATTAATGTATTTAAGGCCAACTAACTTTGTAAAAAAAATATTTTAAGACATTTTTAGGCCTTCACTTTAGATACATTCATTTAAACCATTCTAAGGTTGCGGAGAAACCCTGTATTGAATTGTTTGTTGTTAGTTTGAAAAGCAACATAAATAAAGTGTCCAAAAAACAAACAAAAATCTATCTGATGATTTAAAATGTCAAAAATAGGACAAAAAAGCAACAACACAAGAAATGTGTGTACTTGAAGTGTGCCCAACTTATACAAACAAAAACCTCCGAAGTTGAACAAAAGAACATTAGAGTCTTGCTAGTTGAAAGTGAATCCCGTCACCTGTTGTAGGGCTCCTCCTGATCAGCGCCTGTTGCTGGGAATCCATTTTGCTCTCGCTTTGTGCCTCCATTCCTGTTCTGGAGATGAGGTCCTTTACGTCGAGGGTCTGGCTCGGCTCGTCTGCCTCTGCTGTGGCCTGCACAAGAGGCGGGAGGCCGGGGGGTAGCATGACTGGCAGGGCTGGGAGGGGGCTGGAGGTAAGAGTGACAGGCACCACGGCGACAGGTGACAGAGGGGAGAGCGCAGCAGCAATTGACACCTCTGGCCTCATGTCGGTGGGCGCGCTTTCAGAGGAGGAGGCATCTCTGTGAGCGGGAGCAGAAGCCGGTGGGACAAGGGGGACTTCGAGAGCCACAGCATCGAGCTCACTCCCTGAGTCGGCGAGGCCATTCAAAGCCTTGGGGGCAGCTGACGGAGAAGCATCAAAAGTCTGCGGTGGTTCTGGAAGAGTTTTGTCCATGTTGGGCATGTGAGGTGCTACCGTGGGTGATTTGTTCTCTCCACCAGAGGAGGCAGCAGAGGCAGCGGGCTCCCTGGCTGAGGGACCGGAACTGGCTGCTGTAGGTGGCGAAGCGGCGGTGGTGTGGAAGGGAAGCTCCGGCTCAACGGAGGCAGAGGGCTCAGACACAGAATCATCGTCCTCCAGTCTCTCTAGAGGGGCTTCAGGCTGCAGGAGCACAGGAGAGGAAGACGTCTGGACGACTGGCTCCAGTTTTGGCAAATCCACTGATAAGAGGAAGAGAAAGAAATAAATGATGCAGAAGGATACTAAACAGTAATAATATTACTTAAAGTAAACGCTGAACAGGATTTGTACACATTTCCCACAGTAAACTTCAAGCATTTTCAAGGTAAGTTTGCAAACGTTTTCCAGCACCACACTTTGGAGATAAAACAATGCAATGACAACACTTTCAATTTACTATTGTGACATCATTTAACTGATTAATAATGTCTTGTGACTAAAATATATATGCATTTTATGTTTTGAAAATTTTCCTTCACACACCCTATAGTACAAAATACTAATTTAGCAAAATAAAAAAAAATCCTTTAATTTCAGTAACTAATGTATAGCATATAACATAACCTTCATTTCAATTAATAAGTCGAGTCATTAGAAATAATAAACATGCATTACATCGGACAAACTGGTTTGTGTAAAGGTACATGAACTTCCTGTACAAATTAAATGCTTAAATCACTTGACTTCCTACATGGAGTTTTTTCTCCTGAAGACTTATTCCAAACTGTGCAGATGTAATTGCAAGCAATTTCAAACATTATGTACAGAGATCAAGCACTTTCCAAACCCTGAAAACATATTTTTGAAATTCAAGCTCTTTCAAGAATTTTAAGCACTGATTGAACCCTGCTTCAGAAAACAAGAGGAAATGTTTTAAAATGTCTTCAGTTAAAGTGCTAAATTCCAGCTGAAACAAGAAGAAATATTTTGTACATGTCTGAATGTTCATTGTTTGGACCAAAGGTATCATTTTTGTGTCATTTTGTGGTTGAAGTAAAAATTGAACAATCATTTGAACTTGTTAAAGCGTGGGATGTAGGTTTTTTGGGCAGACCTGGCCCTGGTTTGGTGTCTGAAGCCCCGGTCGTTGGTGGCGGCTGCTGCATCTGCTGCGGCTCAACCGCCAGGCCTCCAGGATGAGCCTGTTGCTGCTGAGGGGGTGGGGGCTGCGACTGCTGCTGCTCCGGAGTCTGGCTGCTGCTTGGGTGCTGTGATTTGCGGGAGAAAATGCGAAGATAATGAGAGTGCTGCCATAAAGTCCATCAACACAGAAAACCAGAAAATAGAGGCATTGAAATGTAGGCAAGTAAACATACAAATACACAAGATCACAAGTGGGAATAAAGGAGACAGCGGTGAAAGAGAAACATGATGGGGAGGATGACTGTGAGAGGACTGTAAAGAGAAGGGTGAAAGCTCAGGACAATGAAAACATGAAGAACAGGAAAGACACTGTTAAGATTCCCAGGAAAACACGAAGAGAAAAAAGTCACTAACATTCCTCTTCAGAATCTAGACGAGCAATTCAATTTGAAATCAGTTTGTCTCATTTGTCTGAGGATTGTTCGCACAATCCAAGTTACTCTAAGCAGCAAGTCAAACTAATTACATTTTCTTTCTGCAAGGATAGATACATGCTGACTCAGGAAAGTCAGGGCTATCTGAGAGGATTCTGCAGGAGTTTACAGACTGATGCAATCTACTGTAGAAGGCAGGAAAAACAACCAGCAATGGGATGGAAGCAGGTGGAAAACAGAGAGAGATGTTTTCAACATAACAAGGCCTTGATCCTCTTACTACATGTCTTAATGTTCTACAGAGCCTTGTGAAATTATTCTATTTGGGATTCAATACACATACACACCTCCTTTTTCAGGTTATTTGTTGGGAAAATTGTTAAAAATTCCTTCCTGTTTACAATGCTGCATCTCTTAGTGTTGCTCCATCACACAAGACCACATTGAAAACATTCAGATTTGTATTTACTACCCAACATATCTGCAAAATTTAAGGTGTAATAAACCACTGAGTTTTTACTAATAAAGTTCCAACTCTTAGAATTATTGTAATAAACTACTAGAAAAGAACATCCTGTTTGTTCCTAAAATTAACTCATGGCTCTTATAATATGGATGTATCGTAGGTCTCCCACAGTCTTAAAAGAGCCATACCTGTGGTGGTGTTGGAGTGGAGGAAGGGGGACCAACTGGGGGCGTTGAGTTCCTGCTCCCTGAGCCCCCTGCCAAGATCTCTGCTGTGATATCCTTACCGCCCTGATTTGGGTCGCGGATACAGATCTGTGAGGACAATGGCAGAAAAAAAGAAACAGCGACCTCACTAAAGTCTTAATGTCTGAGACCAAGCAGAAGGAAAACAGAGTGAATGAGCCTCACCTAACAACCTTAACCGATTATTAAAATAACCGATGAATCATGATTAATTGATTTTACCAATCCATTCATCAACTAATCATGATTTATCAATTATTAAAATAATCAACAACTAAATTAGTAATCAATTAACCATTAACTGGATTATACAGACCCCAAAAAATGACAATTTTCGGAAAGAGTAACACACTCGGTGTAGTAATTAAACCAAAAAAATATACATTTGCATTTAAGATTAAAATCTTCCTTGTCTGTGAATTTGTACTACCAAAAACTCCTTTCACGGTTTTAGCTTCACCTGGTTGAACTTCTGTCCTAATAAGCACCTTTTGCTATCCAGTTATTAAATCGGTCGATCAAAAAAAATAATCACCAGATCAGCCCTACACTGTACTGATGTTAAGTCAAGCAGAAAAGGCTGAGCTTTTACAGTTAGAAATTATTTTTAACTGAATACGCTTCCTTTGCTACAAATGATAAAGTGTTCACTAAAGGAACGCTGGATTTGCATGTTAAGTTTGAAAATGTTTTTATTTAAAAAAGGAACTGTATTAGTTGTTTGCATTTTTTGTGTATTTCTAGCATTGCATAAAAAAAAGAATAAAACATTTCCAGAATGTGTCAATGTTTTTTTTTTATCCAATTAATCATCAGAATAATTGATTATTAGAATAGATGTCAGTTGCAGCTCTAAGGCTGTGTTCATACTGCAGTGTGACCCAATGTGACCCAATGAGGATTTTTTGTCAATTTGGATTTTTTGCCGTGGCCGTTCACATTTCCAAAAAATATGCAACCTGAATGTGTTCTCCAGGATGACCGGGCAAACGTCCTGAAAGGTATTGGTATTTCTGTTACCAAGTGAATTGGTGACTTAATGAGTACAAATGTCAAACACAAGAACTAGCAAAAGAACAGAAATCAGAAAAAACTACTAAGATACTTACTGTTTTCTTCTCACGCCTGGTTGGTTGAGGTTGCTGTTGTGTAGGCACTATGATCGAGGGTGAGTGGGGGAACAGAGTCTGGCCAGGATAGAAAGTTGGGCCCGCTGTAGGAACGGGAGCAGGGACAGAGGGTGAAACCGGAGGGTGGTACCTGAGGGGATCTGAACCAGATTACAAGAAAAGAAAAGAACATTTTTAGTAAAAGCAGGGTTCTGGTTCCGGACTAAAGAGCTGATGTGGATTTATGCTAACGAGTGATTCTGATTTGAGATTGTATGTGCTTAATGACAGGTGAAAGACTCACGATATGGGTTGGCGTACTCCCCTGGTCCTGGACCGGGGTAGAAGGTGCCAGAACCGGGCGGCTGCACTGAATACTGCTGTGGCGGTCCCACATATTGTGTACTGGGCCGATACTGGAGGGACGCAAGAGAAAGTGAGTGAAAATACCACACACACAAAATGGGTTTTTTTAAATATATTTTTAAATTAGGTAAAAAACAAAAATCAAAATACATGACAGATACTGACATTAATAAGCCTGCGACTATGTTCGTGTTCAGCTTACACATCAAAAGATATGTAGCTTATAGGTTAATGATTTTTATTGATCATTAAAATGTATCAATAATTTTAATGCACTGATAAAATGTATGATTTTGCATGGTTTAATTTTCATTTATGTAGATATTAATATTGGGCTTTCACATTCAGTAAATATGATTAAAACTGAAAGATGAAAAAATTATTTTAGCTGCACAAAGTATTAATGAATCAATCTGAATTAAAATTGTAATTACTTTTGTTAAGTTTAAGAAAATAAAAGCAACATAAATAATGCTGAGCAGTCTAGCAAAAATTGTTGAAAACATTCTGCCTGATTCGCTTTTAAGCCAAACAAAACAGAAAAACTAGTTTTTGAAGGTTTGCATTTCACCTGTGGGATGTAGTACTGTGGAGCCTGTGGGGACGGAAAAGGCATTGGGGCCATGGTCATCATGATGGGCTGATTGGTGGGGTAGACAGCCGCCGCGGGAGCCTGCGAACCCGGACGAATGGAGGGTGAGTTTGTCGGCATCGAGGCCCTCGCAGTCTGCATCTGAGTCCTTTGAAAAAACTGAGGGTAATATAAGAAAACAGGAAATAAACACAAGACATGTCAGTTACTGACATTTTATTTTCAGATGTCCAGATATTTTCTCCAACGGGAGCCTTTGTTTTAGTCAGCTCAAAAATGTCTCTTGGATTTTCAGCATTAAAATCAGTTATTCTGATGAATGAAATGCAGAATAATACTTAGAAACATGCATGCTGGCATTAATCTTTGAGCTCCTAAATAAAAATACTGAATATGTTTTATTAGTAAATAATTGTTTTCAGAAACTTGAGATCAAAAAATATTCTATAAAGCAAGAGACCCAAAAAACACCAAGAAAATTTTAAACTGAAGAAAAGAAAATCCGCAAGTTGTTACTGACAACTTGAAGTGCCCATTTTAACAGTTTTATCAGTCAAAGCACAATCAAATAAATGAAAAGCACACAGTTTCAAAATGGCTACCAGTCAAAAAGGATGGGACAAATACAGATATTTGATTCCATTGGCACCTTTTTTTTTTTTTACTCAAACCAAATCAAACATACAATGTGCACTTTTGACAACATGCACCTGGTGACCAGGCTTTACTTGCACCCCCACCAGGCTAAGCATTGTTTTTATTTATTTAGGTTTTTTTATGTTTGCCTTTTTTTTAAGACTTCATAGTTGGTGTTTAGGTATTGTTAATGTCTTCCAGTAGATTTCCTGTCAACTTTAAACATTTTTATCTCAAAGACATGGTGGGCCATTGGATGACTGCTCTAGCATCCCTACCACTGGGGTTAGCAAGTTTTCTGAAGAAAACTCTGTACACTAATTATGTAATTGGTTAAATGTATTCTGAATTTCAGTTATAAATAAATATATATATATATATATATTTTTTTTTTTTAAATCAATAAATCAACATCTATGCCAAAAATTATATTCTCTATGCAAACCACAAGTACCCATTTCTGTGCACAGGCATTGCCACCAAAATTACATTTTTAGGAATCTTCAAAACTTTCTTTGCCATTTATCAGTTTGCCTTGATTTAAACTATTAAATCAACCCTCTTATTTCATTAATGTAGCCGTGCATGTCTGATGAATGGCTGCATTAAAGACTAAAACAGAAATGACTGCAAATGCAGCAACGGTGACTTCTGCTTTACAGAAGTCACAATGAAGTGCTTAAAATCTGGTAATTCTGTGAGAAAACAACAATCAAAGAAAAAAATAAAGTAAAAAGAAGGCCTCTAGGCCAAACTTGGAATATTCGACCGCAGTCACCATATCCCACAAGTGTAGGACACAGGGATAAACAAGGCTGTAAAACTGTCTAAAAATACCCAAGAGTGAAATCACCTTTCACATAATATATCAGCCTGAGTGGTTTTATTGTAAATAGTTGTGGTGGAAATGTGGGAAATGAACAGGAAGCTCTTCATTAACAGTCACCTAAAGACATTCTCAGTGAAATTCTCTGGAAAGCTGTTGGCTAAGCAAGAAATAGTGAAAAGACAAAAACAACTTTATAACACTGGCTGAAAACAAAAAGGGAAACTAAAATAGATCTTTATGCAACACAGAAACCACTTAAACTTGCTCAATACAACACAATTCAGAAACGTCACTGAAAATAGTTTGACAGGAAGAAAACAAAAACAAAGAAAACGCTTACGAAGGAAATATGCCGCATCTCTCATATTAGGCATGCAATTTATTTCACTGTGCAAACTCATTAAAGATGAATAATGAATGGAGCCAATTTGACAAACTTAAAAGTGTCAAAAGAGTCCTCTAGTGGCACTCTAAAGGACATTAGAGAATAAAACAATAATAACAAGCCTCCATACTCTGTGTTTACTGTGGTAAAGATGGAGGAGGGGTAGGGAAGGTGCACGGGATTAAAAGTTAGGAGGGACAGGATCATTTCAGGATGATCCTCTTCATGCCATGCATCTCTGCAGAGACTCGACACAGAGGGATGTTAGTGTTACCTGGATGGGCCTGAATCCTCCCTTGGGGTTTGAAAGCAGTAAAGAAAGAGAAGCCAGTGGGAGGATAAACTGGTGAGATTTAAACATCCACACACAAACAGAAAGCTGAGTACCTTCTTCCACTTGACACACAAATTCATCATCATTCATTAGCCACTTTAACCAGCATTCAATGACAGAGGATTTAGGTTTAGCTACCCTAGGGCACAACAATGCAGGTTCGACAATCCTAATTTTTTCACAGAATCATATTAAACCATGGAGATCGTCACAGGTGAGAAATTCTCCTTACACAATAAATAAACATTCAACAGTGGTGACTCACCTGATAGCTTAGTATAGACTAAAACAACTTCTGCACCGCCAGACTACCTCATCTATGGATATTGCCTCACCTTCATCTTATTCATGCAGCATCAATTCATCTTAAAAACGCAACATCTGGTTTGATTCAACAGTTATTCAACAGTCTTTACCCGTAAGCTGTTTTATAGATGGAAAGTACAGGGGTTGGACAATGAAACTGAAACACCTCTCATTTTAGCACCAATACACACAGCAAGACTGGTGAAAGATTGG
>CAEFZY010012608.1:0-50585 GCA_903066815.1 Brachyrhaphis roseni
TGGAAAAGCCCTGCAAACACCCGGTGTAAAGTGCCGTTTTCAATAGATGGGAAAGAATTGAGCCGCTTTAACCCGAATGCAGAAGCTTACGTGCAAAGAGCCGGTTTGGAAAGAAAAGCTGAGGTATATTATTAAAACTTTAAAAACTTTTCCTTTGTACCGTCTGTATGTAGGCACGTGCGGCTTATAGACCGGTGCGGCTTATGTATGTACAAAAGGGGGTTTCCCTTTAAAATGTGCTGGGTGTGGCTTATAATCAGGTGCGCTCTATAGTCCGGAAATTACGGTAGTCACATTCAAGTGAAGCAAATACTTCACCCTGTATTGGTTATATTTCAATACATTTCTTTTCAAATTTAAGTGAGCAATGAACAAAAGCAGGCAACAATACATTACTTTTCAGCAAATCCTGTAAATGTTCTCCAGATTCATGTTTCTCAGTATAATCAACATCTTATCACTTTGTGCAGCTTACGGATTTATTATCCTCCAACCCGATTCTGCATGACTAATTAGAAAGGAGATCATTTCTGCTGTGGATGAAAGTGTTCGTTTTTCTCCACTCTGCATGTTTTATGTACGCTGAGCTGGGATTTGTGTCAGAGTGGCGCTAACAAAGTCTTAAAATGACCCTATAAACGCCTCGGAAAGAAAGAAAGAACAACACAATCATGAAATATTTAAGCATAAAAATCCTTTGGCTCATTAAATACTCTCATTAGTCAAACTGGTCTGGATTCAGGATGACCTTCAGTAGACTTCAAAAAGGAATTTAAGTCAGAAAGTCCTTTTTCCAGATGTTAAACGAGGGTAAACATAAACAAGCCAGAAAGAAAATGGGTTATTTGTCGCGTTTCAGACAGGGCAGACAGAAATGTAGGGCAACAAAATTGCCTTGTTGGCGTAGAACTGCACATTGGACTGACCCGGCAGCCTTTAAACAGATGGTGCTTGAATAATAAATATTTGGGGAAGGCGCCTTTAAATTGGATTACATTAGTGTAATCTCTCCAGCTATTTTAAATCATTTGCGGAGCGTTATCTCGTTACAGTTTTTTAATCCCTCTAAACTTTTGATTGCTCTCTGATTATTTGCAAACTCTCAAACACCTTCTGGCTCTCACTGTAAAAAAATCACACAATTTGACCTTGAGCTTTACTACAGTTGTAAATTTACATTAAATACCAAATGTGAAATTATTTAAGGTAACTGCCTAGTAAAAGAAATGCCAAGGGCTCATTGTTTTTTTAACTAAAGCAGTTCCAGAGGTAGAACAGAGTGATACTGGAGTGGGTTCTTATCTTATCCTATAAGAAAAAACAAACAAACAAAAAAAGACAAGTTATTTTATATCAGCAGCTAGACAACATCTTTTTTGTATAAATACATACTAAAATAATGTAAAAACAAATAGGTATAAATAGAAGCAGGGGTACTACAGAAAACCCTGTAGTAGGTATTTTAGCATTCCCACAGAACATAAAAACTACCAACTACCATTTCTATATGTGAAAGTGAGAGGCATGGAGCTATAGCATCATTTTATAAAAGATGTGGCTCACATGGACACACCGGAAAATGAAACTGGAGTTCAGAAATGTTTCCATTTTGGAATCCAGTTTCAAAAAAGGTTGTTTTTGAAACTGGACACATAGCATAGACAACCTCTGTGGATACACCTAGTCTTGTCTCTGTGTGGACGGGGCCTTAATGTTACGTCAACGCTTCACTTTTGGTGTCGCATCAATGTATTTGCCTCTCAAGAATTTGTATTTTCATTTAGAGCCCAGCAAGTTTTCAAATTGATTACTGGGAACAGTTTGCCCACTGACACAGGAAGTGAATAACACTCCATAGAAGTTAGCATACATTTGGAAGAAGGTGAATAATTTGTCCTCAAGGTAAATATGGTACAAGCAGAAAAAAATGAGAGTTTTATGAGCGGAGCGAATTTGAAAAGAGGAAAACTGTGATGATTACAATACCAGATCACAATATTATCAAAACTAAAGCTCTAGTGCGGTGTTCCTTGTTCGCACATGTCAGTAGATTTAAAAAGTGTTGACTTGTCCTCCACAGATCTCAGCTCAATCAAGCACCTTAACAAACAAGTTTCATACTTTTTTGCACCTTTTCATACCACACCAGACCCTCAGGAGTCAGAGTCCATACGTTGACGGATCAGGGCTGTGTGGCCTTGACAAGCAGCCCACACTATTAGGTTAGCCCTGATCATAAGGTTATGATTTGATCAGTGTGCCAATCATTGAATGTTTGTGTCACTGCTGTCATAATCATTTTACATAACTGTCTTTATTCTGTGCCAAAACTGTTTTGGTGAACATGTAAATCATATTTAGGCATTTTCCACCGTTTGATTGCGGCGACGCCACTTTGATTACATTACCTCACTCTCAGTAGTCTCCAAATGGAAATGTACAGCGGCCACTTGTCTACCTTGGATTCTTTCAATTATGATAACAGTCTGGAGCCTAATGCTGCGTATCAATTCAATATCCTCCAAATCATCCCAAAGAATCGCTTTGATGCTGAAACTTGCCTGGCTAAAACCTTTTCTCCACATTTACAGTATATCTGAGCATCATAGGCTTTGGAATTGGCTGCATGGCAACAAATACGGTAACATGCTGTAGCTTTTTCCAAGAAAATGTTAAAACATGCCTCAAGAGTCCACAGAGTGACCTTTTCAGATTTTGAGCGGACAAATAAAGCTTCAGAATTATACCTACTTAAAAACAGAGCCATTTTGTTGCTTCTAGTTGAAAGCTGAGCTCAGCTAATCGCACATTTTTACCACCAACACACAAAAACACTCTGTAAAGCCTTACCTTTCTTTAACCCTCTACAAAAGCACTTGATAAATCCACACTCCAGTCATTTTTTTCCCTGATTTGCCCTTGAGTTACAGCTTTATTTTGCAAAGCAAGAAAGAATCATTTGATTTTAATTACTGTGACAGCCTGCCACTTGTCCCACTTGTTTTATAAAGGGCAGGAAAAGTGTGAATTAAATAAAATATTGCCCTTCTTAAGACAAGCACTTTGAAAAGCAAGGAAACCCTGACTTCCCGCTGACACTTTAGTTTCTGATAAAACTATCTGTTTTTAGAGGCGGTGCGGACAAATCTGTGTTGTTGATTCAGATTTTAATGCCTGAGGCAAACGATGCTCAATACGTCCTAACAACCAAGCAAATACAAACACAAGAAGTTCTCTAATTGCTCTCGGTCAGATCTGTTTATATCTCTAATTTCAAAAAGATTTAATCACAAGGACTAAACATCTTGGGTCATGACCCCTGATCACTCTTTCCCTTTCTGTATAACATGAGCTTACAAGAGTTCTCAAACCTTTAAGCCTTTTTACATGCCACTTGGTTGGTCATGTACAACAGTACAGTTTTTACTGTAAAGCGTGATTAAGCACTTAAACATGAAGGGTTGGTTGGCTTCTGTGGCTTCCTGACATCTGGTACATTCAAACACAATGATCTCTGAGCAAATGGAAATGCACCAAAGACTTTAACAGAGCAGCGGAGAAAGGAGGATGCTATGGGATGAGGATTTGAGTGGATGCAGACAGACAAAACAATTTGTCCTAATCTGTTGACTTGTAGTTTTATCTGTGTTATTTCTTTTGTTTGTGTTAAGTTATTTAGTGCCCACTTATATTTTGTGATCTTCTGTTGTTCTGCCTACTCAACCTCCCTTCGTTGCCTCTGTTTATGTTCCCCACACAGCAGCAGCAGCAGCAGCACATTCAGGTAATTGCACTTAACCTGTTCCTCACTCTAATTGTTGTCCTGGTATTGAAACTCTCTATTTTTAACCACACATCTCTGGATTCTCCCTCTGTTATTGCCAGGCTCTTGTGTTCTCGGTCCTCCTAAAGCCTTCCACTTGTATAGACTCATTGTTTATGGAAAGTCTTTTCATAAGACACAACACAAGATTTTTATTTGTCACTATGTTACTAGAATATAGCAAAATTGCACTGGTGCCCTCAGTGATAAATAATTAATATAAATATCTGCTATGACTGCAAAGGCAACATCCACCTTGTTGCCTATAAACCATTTTCGACTTATTGTCTTGCTGTAAAGAACTGAAGTATTTATTTTAGTTGTATTATTCAGTGTCTGCCTTTTTTGAAGACTGTATTCCAATAACGCATAAAATTACCTGGTCATATTTTCCAGTCTCCTGTCAACTTTTAACAATTCTTAAACACAAAACCGCTGGTGGACTGCCCAAGCGCCTCTACCTCTGGGCTTAGCAAGATTTCTAGAGGAAACACTGGTGGTGATTAATTATTTATATAAGCAGAGGCAACATTACACAGCATGTAAAACAGGAGGCCCTTCCAAGTCTATCTTTAATATGCAATTTTAGCAATTTTACAACTTTCAGAGGTGCTAACCTTAACTCAAAAAGACTGCCAACATTTCATTTACAGCATGTTCTGTGACAGAGGTAGGAAGTTAAAGGATAAAACACAGAACCTTGCTGAACTCCGTTCAGACTTCCTGTCATCTGCAGCCTGAATTAACACCAGGCCTGTCTAGACATTTCACAGGAAATACTTTTTTTCTTTACAATTCCTTCTTCAGACATTTCCAAAATCACCTTATTGATACTGAAAAAGCGAACATTAATTCACTCACTATCAACTTCCACACTAAACAGTGTTGTCAGTGTGACGCAATAGGACTTACAGTACGTTCCCTGACTCGTTAGCGGCTTTGAGGCTGTTCCAGCTGAAATATTCAGATTTCTTGCTGCATCTCTACAAAATAGGCCATGATTTTAATAACCTGGCAATGGAAAAGGTCATTCCAGCATATCTAACACCAAGGGAGTGGAGACACAAAATTACAGTAAACCAACAACAGGGACTGGGAGCTGAAAAAAGTTGGGAACTAAGGTATTTAGATCTAAAAATGTAGTTCTAAGGAACTAGATCTGATTCTTTGGACTGAATCAGGGCATCTCCAGAACTAATACCAATGCAGAAAATTAGAAATATTTTGTAAGTTATTACAAAATTTGCATATTAAAAAAAAGTTGCATTGTGCTGTAACATCAAGTTGAGAATACAAAAAAAAAGTAAGGCTCAAATTATGCAACAGTATGTCCAGGCAGAGTTAGAAAGTGCCTGGTAGTTTGATTTCTTCTGGTAGTTTGAGAAGTTGGTCAGTCTGAGTCAGACTAGTAAACTGGTAGCTGTCCATCACGAGTCCCATCGAGACGTTTCTATCCGCTCTTCCAGCTGGCTCCTGGATCGCAGCAGCTCAAAATGAAAAGCCAACTGAGGTCTTAAATGGGTCTGCCATGCTACACCACAACAGAGCCCAAAAGCACAGCGCATCCCTCCCATCATCTTGGCTCTTTGAAGGAGATATTTATAAAGCATTAGTGTGGCAGGCGGGATGGGCACGGCTCTGTTATCTTCTGGATCTGTGTTGTGTTCCCAACACGAGGCAAGCTGCGCTGATGAGAGTGACGGAGTGAGGGGTCAGATCCCGTCCGGACGCGGCCTTCTACTTTGGTGCCTTCTGGGACGCGGGGAGGGTTTAATGCAGAGACTGTAATTAAGAAGCTGAGCGATCTGATTTCAGACTACCACTGAGCCATCGCTGGAGAGGAATTACAGGCCGCGGCTAATGATCTGTAAACATCCACCGACGCCTTCCGAGTTAATCGTGAGAGTCGCAGGATGAGAATGTAATTTGAATTCAGATTTTGATTTAAAAAGAGTCAGAGACTAATTAGGCATCATTTTACAACCCGATAGGCAGGCCCTTTTTTAATCATGTTAGTTTTATTGAATTTAGCTGATAATGTTATGCAAGAAAAAGAAATAGCCGAATTAACTGGTTTCCAAACAGATATTTTATTTGTATAGTTCATTAATTATGTCAAATGAAAATCCTGCAGGCATGATGGACTGATTTTAATAGCTTTGATAAAGTAACAGTGTGTGTTTGTAGCTGTACTTAAAAAAAAAAGAAAAAAAGAAAGGACTGGAGAGACAGAAATAAATGATTATCAGGATGCCCAAACAGAATCACAGATTTTATTTTTTTTCTGAGTATTACTATGACGTTATTACTTAATGGTGAAATGTATAACCAACACCAGTAAGCACAATAACATGCTTTAATCACAGTAGCTTTTGATGCTAAATATGTATGATATTCAAACAGAATGATAATGTTGTGTGGAAACTATTTAATAGTATTTTAAACTCATAAAAACATATGGGATGATTCAAATACTTACACTTTAAACCAAAAATCAATCATTCACATTACTGTAAAATGTCACATTGCTTTCTATTGTGTTATCTACAGCAATGTTATTAGTAAAGTTTGAACCAGAAGCAAAATTAAAGAATACACTCTAAATTTAGTAGTAGGTTCAAAAATGGACTTTAACTATGTTCTTCTTTTTATAGAGCAATAACTCATTAATGTGTGCTCTATGTTCTTGCATTTCATATCTTTAATATCTGTAGTTTGCCTGATCCCTGTGGCTGATGGTTGATGTGTGGACATTTGACCTGATGCATGCTGTTGAGAAGCTCTATAATATTTTCAATCAGTTTGCAAAATAGTTTCCAAAACCAAATTCATGCAAGGCTGAAAATAAGAATTTCCAGTTATTAACACCATCAAAAGCATTCTCTGCATTTAGATACGGTATCACAGGTTCAATGCTTTTGCTGTAGGAATATTAAATTAATCAGAGTGAATTTGTGGATGAATGCCTCCCTTTTATAAAACCAGTTGTCTTCTTGCTTATGCCCAAAAGCCTTCATTTTATTATTAACCATCCTATGTTAATAGTATTTAGCATATATATGTGACACTCTTGTAACTTTTCCTTTTCTCTCAGAAGACTTGCTACCAGCAATTAAAGTTATTTGTGCAGAAAAATAATGAGTAATACTCCTGAAATGTTTTGAAAAGAATAAAGCTTAAGAACTACAACATTTTAAAGAGCAGCAATAAAACAACTGAACAGTCATTCAATTGCTTTGATAAAAAATTGTAATCAGTGAGCCCCAAAATGTTTACTGTGTCAAGATGTTGATAGTCACCTTAAGTTAGACCTCAGTGTTCATATTCACCTTAAGCAGAGAAATTAGATGATAAATTATTAAAATCTCCAGGTGCACAAGCCATTACAGAATCAATATTTTAGAAAAAGGTCTAATAATAGCTGGCCATGTTACCATGCATTCAGCGCATGGCAGGCGGAAAACACTTCAAATGCACATAGAAAAGGAATTGGAAGGAGCAAACTAGTAAAAAGAATAAAACTCTGATGTGTGTGTAGAGGAATAAATTACCTTTGAAAAGCTGGCTGAGCGTTTCACGGAGGCAAGTTCTGAAAAACCTGGCTGCATCCGAGCTGCTGGACGTGGCAGCCTCAGATGTGGACTCAGATGATTAGTAGTGATGTTTCTGTTGGCCTTCATCCTACTATTCATTATCTCCAGCTGTCTGACAGATACAGATGAACCCCGCTGACCCCCGGACCCACCCACCCACATGTCCACCTACAGCACAGCTGCGGGATGAAACGGAGGCAGCTGAGAGCGCTGGCCGACAACCTGAACACAGCCTGAGATCCTCAGTAAGGAAATACATATAGTAACAAATAATGTCACAGCAATTATTGTGCTTCCTCAAAAAAAAACGGTTTGGTTAAGTAAGAGGAAACTTTTTCTGAAAGAGAAGCTTCTTTACTTTAGTTTTCACGACGGAGTATGAGGACCAAACAGTTATAATGACGTCATACGAGAATAAAGTCAAAATAATACAAATAAAGTCGTAAAAATAAGAATCGTCGACATTTTGAGCTTAAAATGAAGTCGAACCTGAACAAAATGCAAACTAAAACTATTCAATTATTGACATAGAATGTAAAACAGACCAATAGCCTTCTATAATTTTCTCTTACCTTCAAAACAATCCACTGGTGTGTGTAGATATCACACATAAAACCTCAATCAAATGTGTTGTAGTGTGTAGACTTTGTGACGAAATGTGAAAAAGTTCAGAGTGTTAAAGTTTTTGCCAAGCACTGTAAGATTTTAGCTTCACTGCAGAAACACATTAATACATGGCTGTTGCAGTCAGATGCATCTTTAGAAACGGCTGATTCATCATGTTTCAGGTGACGGGCTGACAGGACATTAAAGTAACTTCCTCAGGATATTTAACCCTCAAACTGTGAGGCTGACCTGCAGACACTTATTGGGTAAAAATGCTGTCAAAGAAGCCACCAAAGAGAAACTGATGATGAATGTCATTGTTATCTAGACACTAATGCAGATAAAGAAGCTTAACACCATGTGTGTTATTTTACTGCATTTAGGCCTGTCACAATAGGCAATAAATCAATTAATTTCTTGATAAATTAAAAGAAACTCAATCATTTCCATTTGCTTGATTTATCCTTTTTCTCTTTTCTCTCTCTTTTTACCAAAAACTGACAAAAGTCTTCAGTCTGGTGCAACTGTCCTTTTTCTGAGAGGTAATTTTGTTTACACAGACTTCATAATTCATTTTACTGAATGCTTTTGTTGTTTATTTATTTTGGATATTTCAAATGTCTTCCAGTTCCAGGGCTTAAATGTTCATTAGAATTTAAAGTTTATTGATCCTTGAAAATCCTTGCATTATGGTGCCATTATTACTATTATATTACTTGAAAATTCTCTCAAAACAACAATATTATCGTTTATCGCAATAAGTTCTGGGACAATTTATTGTCCAGCAAAATTTATCTTGACAAACTGCATATATTCTGCATTGATTCTTATAATAATAATAATAAATCAATCAATTAATGATGATTTGCATTCTGATGATGAATGTTTTGTGAACTTTGTTTAGAGACTTCATAATCCATTTTATCTACGGTTTTGGTTGTGTGTGGTTTTCTACCTTTTTGGCCTTTAGATGTTTTATTTTATGTATTTAGAATATCTTCCATTTTAGTGTGGAGTCTTCTGTACAAAGTTAAAGTTTGTTCATCTTTGAGAGGGCAAACTTACATTGCTGTGCCATTATCAATGTGTTGCTTGAAGATGGTCTCAAAACAACAATATTATTGTTGCAATAATTACCGGGTCAATTTATCGTCCAGCAAAATTTATCGAGACAGGCCAAATTCTGCTGCAGTCCGACTTCTGAAGACATTCTTGATTTTGATTTGGCCCAAAATGATAATAAGTTTGACACTCATGGTGAAAGAGATGGAAATCCTGGGAATATCCTTGTCAAGAGCCTCCAACATTCAATCTACTTTTTAAGTTTGATCAAACTCATAAAACTCCTCATTAACATGTTGGAGTTGCTGTTGTACTACACAGTTTCGCTCCACAGCGAGTTGCAGCTCCATACCTCAGCAGCGAACACAGAGGAGACTCGTCGCGCGGCCGTTTGACATGCCCGCAAATCACAGCGTGACTGATGCGGCGCGGTGATTTGTGTAGGTAATTTCTGTCTCGCTTCTCTCCCTCGCCCGTGCATTACTGTGCTAATGTGACACTTTATTGATCCCTGTGGGGAAATTTTCCCTTCACAGCCAGGTGTAAGTGCAGGGTCGGTAATAGGAGAGCAGCCCCGCAGCTAGTAAAGGTTCAATGTCGTGTTGAAGGATGTGTTGCAGACATCAGGTGTTCAGGCTCGTGGCCTTGGCGTTGAAGGACGACCGGCCAACTCGTTGTGTTGCCCGGAAGACTGTAGTTGCCTCCCGGTACATTTCCCAATTAGTTGAGACGGGGGGGCCTTGTAATTAGGCTGCTTTGTAATGAGACTTTTTTACCTTTACATCTACTGGGAAAACTGGCAAAAATATGTAACGTTTTTTTTTTTTTTTTTTGTTACGACCTCAGGCAGATTTTCATAAGGTATACCTTTTTTATTGCTTTTACAAATCATGACCAAGAAAATGATTTTTTTTTAACAAAATAATTGACAAAGTACAAACCAATTTCTATAACATGACAAATAATAATAAAAAAGAACCAACAGTCATGTTTTTCTATTATTTTTCTTCACCTTATGCAGTGCAGTCTAAAAAAAAAAAAAAAAAAACATAACTGAACTTGATTTGTATTGGATATTTTGTATAGTTTTTTTTAAAGTCACTTACAGCACTTTCTAGTACTGTTAGATTCAGTTTATTTCTAGAGCATCAATTTACAACAAACGATATCTCATCATCACACCTGTCAGGTCCATCCATCCAACAATCATACATGCAGAAATGTACCGTTAATTAAAACCAATCATATTAAATTTCAATGAAATATGTTCCAATTCAGTCCTATAAATAAATGTCCAGTTTTTTACGTCGATTGAGAAAAGAGTAATTTTTTTTTTTTATCCAAGGAATCCCAGCTAATTGCATTGACTCACTGGTTTTGCAGCAATCTCTCGTCCTGAAAGAGCATGGGGTCAGAGTGGGAAGTCGATGATTTTGCAGCAATCCCTCATGCTGAGCATGCTTGTGGAAACAGTGGAGAGGGAAACTCCCCTATTAACGGAAAAAAAGCTCAAGCAGTCATTAGCCGTGACAGTTTGATTTTCGTAACATAAAGATATGTTTTGTTCTTTTTTACTTGTAAAGAACCTGTTAATTTCCTAAAAGAAAAAGCCTACCTTTAATAAAGAAAGAAAAGAACGTGGTATAGTTTGTACAATTAGCAAAAGAAATAAATACGTTTTTGTAAAATATCACAAAAAAGTAACGTATTAAAGTTCTGAATGTGTCTGCAATGTGGCAGCTGAAACCATTCAGTTCCTTTAAATTGACAACGGAGAGGAGCGCCCCACCGCTCGCGGCCGCTGATCACTCGTGAGAGCAAGACGAGGACGGATCGGGTGATTAAGTGGAAAGTGATGAAAAATGCCTTTTCCCCTCCATCGTGGGCTGACCCGGAGTAATAAATAGATCCAAAAACCCAACAGAGAGAAATTACAACTCTCAACAAAGCGTGTAGGACAGCTTTAAACTCTCCGTTTCTAATTTTCAACAAGTGTGAGTGATACAGGAACAAATGGATTACACAACATAAAGATAACATTTCTGTCTGTTTTGACACATACGAGGTGAGAGGACTGTAATCAACATGGATTATATCAAAGTGTCGACGGCCCCCTGCAACAGGGCAGATTCAGGGCTGGGAGAGGCTTATAAAGCCTCTTGAGTCCACAAATTATGATTAAACTAAAATCTGTGATTTTTTTTTCTTTTCTTACATCAGTTCTGGGATTAGATGGAGAACAGTTGCTCCCTTGAGATTGGCTGTGTGATGATGAGAGGCATATGAAAGAGATTCATGTGTAATCCTCTTTAGCCACTTTACCATTCTCTAATGCAAAGCTAAATGATAAAAAGCTTCTTCGCTAATAGGTAGCAGCTTTGCTAATTGCCTTTTGTCGTTTTATCTAAGTCCAGAGGAAAGCATGTTTGAAGTGATTCAGATTGAACAATATGATACATTTACAGTTATTTTGGCTGTAAATTTACAGAAGTTACACAATAATTGCTGCATATTGCAACAAAATGAGCATAAATACCTTGAAGATGAAATTATATTGACATTTTTGATGTCAAGAAACATGTCGACAAATAAGTGGCTGTAACTGACCAAGTTTTGCTTTAATCTAAAGCGACTTGCTTGACTCTGATATTCAATCTTGAAGTATCTCACACCACAAAATACAAAAACACCAGATACCATTTATCGTTATATATTGTAATATACATTTTTGTCAACTTTGTGACTGCCAATAAATCTTAAGATATTCAAAGTAAAAAAAAATATATAAGTCTATGAAGCCAGAAAGCTTTTTTTCCTGGGATTTCTTAATCAGCACATGAATATGTTAGGAGGCGACTCACCAAAGAGTCATATCACAACAGAGAATACGCTAGTCTAGCACTTTATCACAGGGAGGTTACTGAAGACTGTTGCAATATGTGTTAGGTCAGATATAATTTAAATTAAACCATAAACTCGTTTTAAAGAACCATATTGAGTCAATCCTACGCAATCTAGACAAAATCTGGGTGTTCTTGTCAAAAAAATAAAATCAGAAACTCCAGGAAATTCCCCTCCATCAACCCTGTTCTTTAAATGCTACAATTTTCTGTTCATATCTTTCATTTTACCACAAGTTTAATAATAAAAAGGTTCTAAACAAACTTTCCAGCAAAGATGAGGAAATGTTGGATTCAAAACTGACTTAATCAAGTGTCTTGATTAAGTGAGGCAATTTTTATCATCAGTATTTATCATGTTTAATTAATTCAAGTAAATTCTACATGATTGAGTTCACAAGTGTTTTAGTCGTTAGAAAGAAAATTAGAAAAGCCAAAATTCTGAATTAAGGTCAAAAGCAGTCGATACTGTCCAGATGAAGTCTGAACAGTGATGGTTAAGATTTCCTGAAAACCTTTGTACAGGTTACAGGTCACAAAGAGAACATATGTGTACCAGAACCCTGAAATTGACTCCTTTCCTTTAAAAATCACAACAATTCACCAAATACCTGATTTACACCGTAAATACCAAAATCCTGCTACAACAACAACAAATGTGCCTTATGCTTCACAATGAGTATTAAATCACCTCCTGTAGATCTTTGTGGACATTTGGCAGCAGAGTTAAGCCTTTAATTCTGCCACAGCTCAGAGCATTGATTAGTTTAGATGAATGAGGCCGCTAATGGAGGTGAAAACTGAAGATGTAAACAAATCATTTGTCTTCACATGACGTGAACCCGCTCTGGTTTTTTTCTGTGTCGTTTAGCTGCAAATGATTGCGTGACGGGGCTTTGGTGAACTAATCCCACTCCCGTTGTAGTTTTTAGCTCTTAGATCCACAAACTGATTTGTTTAGCTGCGTTTCGTAGTGCGACTTGCGTGGCTTCTCCTGCCCTTCGACCCCGGCGGCCTCACACCCGCTCTCTGCTCTCGGACCTCCCAACCGGTCGTGTCAATCTGCAACAGCTTTGCAGATAAATGATCACTGTTTCTTAGGCCAGGTCGCTAAGCTGCCTCTCCACGCTCCAAATCCTATTATCAGCCCAGGCTGGCTTTAGCAGGGAGGTAGAATAGGGGTGGACGAACGGCTTGCTTATGACGACATCATAATACGACCACTGTCATTCGAATCAAGAGACAATCGTATTACGGCGGCCAGACAGAGCGGACGCTGAGAACCGAGACGATCTGCCGACGTGTCCCGATCTGAGGGGACCAAAGTATTGATTATTATCACGTCTGACACAGAGCACAATTAAATTCATGTTTATTAAAACAACACATAACAAAATGGCAGCTTGGAGATCCAGTCAAGTCACTGAAAACAGCGGTATATTGCGAGCATTTATTTCTATAAACTTTAAAAATCATAACTTGCAGCTAGTGTTGAAATGATTAATTGGATCTATTGTGATTAATCAAATCTTAAAATAATTGTAGATGGATTTAGTCATCAATTAATCAACAACTGGAGTATGCAGACTCGGAAAAAAGTGATTTTTCTGAGGAAAACAAACATTCAGATTCTGTAATTAAATCAAAACGGTACAAAATATGTATATAAATTTAATTCCAGATAAAAACACCTTTGCCTGTTTTAATCAAAATTCACCAAGTGGAATAGTTTTAGCTTCAGACTTACTAAAGAAATGCAATTTTATTTTATTTATCGGTGCCGGTTTTCTTAATTTTGGGAAATTAGTGATCGACTGATACGTACATGGGAAGCCGATCTAATCTACCTCAACAAAAGTCTAAAAATCAACAACTGTCCTCTTTTGTTCTCCCGTGAAAGATGTTTGACTGATAGACCGGCCCACCGCGTCATTTCTGTACGTTTGCAGTTAACAACAGACACCCCACTTTTACCAACTCAGTGACTTTCTTGCTGTTTCTTGCAACATTTCAGACAAAAGAAATTGGTATCAGCCAAAATCAGAATCAGCCAGAAAACTACAATTGGTGCACTCCTAGTTTTCATATAAAAAAAAAGATTTTGTGCAACCAGAAATCATTTCATCTCGATTTTAAAGCTTTATTTCCTCTCTCTCCAAAATGTTAATTGTTTTTTTTTTTTTTTTAAGAAATACTGAAGTTCCAATGTTTTTGGTTGGCTAGCATGTCCACAGAAAATACAAAAATAGCTGCGTAACTTTCTTTTTCTGCACCATACCAAGAAAACGCTTCCAGTTTTAGACTCGTACAAACTCTCAAGGTCAAAACCGGCTGTCCTGACCCTCACCCTAAACCAATTAGGTCCCGGACAATGGCTGTAAAACTCTCGACTCTGAATAGTCGAAACAAAAGACGTAAAAATAGACTTGGAGCAAGAATAGCTGCAACTTGACGTAGGAATCCCGCCAGATCTCAATCCAATCGAGAATCCGTGTTTACAGCTGAACAATCCTCTTCCCAACACTCAAATGATCCGTAAAGTCCATTGTCATTGTCCTTGTGCCAAACGCAGCAGGACACTCAGCGAGAAGCCCTGCATCTATGACTCAACAGGTCATTGCAGATTTGGAAGCACAAAAAGACCTCACCACCATTGTACAGGTATCATTCAAACAAGATTTCTCTGTTGATATCTCATACTTTGAATCATCTATCAGTTTCAGATGGTTTTGAACTAAGATGTGCACTGTAAACAAGAATGAAATCTATATATTTAGAAGAAAAATCAAAAGAAACAAAATCTCAGACGGGAATTGCACAGGCTCAGAAGAATTACAAGAAAACACTTATTATTTACAGAAATACAAAGCAGTTTTAGCCGTCTGAGACTTAAGGTTAAAAATAATCGAATTATTCCGGACAACAGCTTTGTCTTGACTTACAGCCACGAGTCTCACGAAGAGCACTGCTGTGCCGCTGAGTGCTTTTCTCCTTGAGGCTTGATACAAATGAGTAAAACGTATAATGTCTCTGACTCATTTATCTGCAACAAATTTGTTGAACTTTGTACAGACGTATATACTTTTACTACAACATTATGCTCTGTTTTGTTGTAGCGTGAAATACCTTGTGTCTGATGTAGTTACAATTATACATACTTATAATAATACATGCTTATAAATAAGCATAAAACCCACCTGGCCCTGTGTGAAAAAGGAACATTTATACAAATATGAGTGCAAGTTCACATTTGACCTTGTAAGTGTCTGGACTCCTCATCATTACAGGTAAAACTGATAATCAATAAACTATTAACTTAGGTACTATTGACTTAGTAAGTTATTTTTAAAAAGTTCCTCAGTTGGGTAATTAGTTTAAGTATATATTAGAGCATATAAAGCATGAAATAATGCTTAAAATATCACAAATCTAGAAAGGATTTGTAAAGGAAAAATGGATAAAACAGGCCTCACAGTGCTCTATGAATGAAAGATGTGTATTCGTAAGCTCCGAAAAGCTGTGTTTGTCTCTGCGACACTGTTCTTTATTTGGTATTAATTACATTAATTGCTGTGACATACAGAGTTACAAGCTGTTAATTTTTTCGCTTTGTTGTAAGTCAACACTGCTGCGCCAAATGGAGACAAAGGCTGTTTATATTTGTAGTTGCTGGAAGCGAAGGAGCTAAAAAAACCACAAAGAAAATGATATACTTCTATCTTTAGTTAGCAAGCTAATCTTTATAAACCAAAGGAAAAACAAAACCATGACATCTATAAATACAAAGCAGCATTTTCAACTGAAAATAAATCAAAATATTAAAACACAAATATGTGCAACAAATGACACAAGTACTGTGCTTTAAGAAGTAACACAATGCTGTTTTTACCATTTTACGACAAAAATATGCTTAATCTAATTTATAATTTAACATTTTTCTCATATTCCTTAATTTGCAGTCCTCTGTTTCTAGACAAAACTGTTTAGCCTGAGTGAATCCTGCAGGATGTTGTTCTAATCCATAGGTTTAAATTAAAACATGTTTACACTTTTTAAATGGAGCAGCACACATTTCCCTATGCATTGTATTTGACTTTGTATCAGATATATATTTCTATTCTCATACAGGTATGTATCTGATGCATATTTGGTCTATAGTCCTGCTGCTTTACCCTGAACAATGGTTAGGAATCTCAGTGAGATCCAATCATTTGCTTTCTAAAGCTTTGCTAGCTTAAAATAGCAAAGCTTTTTAAGCTTTGCTATTTAATAGCTAGCTTTTAATAGCTAGCTATTTTAAAGCTAGCTATTTAAAACAGCTGTACATTAACAGTGCGTACAGCTGCTAACAGCTGTACGCACGTCAACAGCTGTTATTTTTCTATGTAATTATATTTATTTTGTATCCCAATAAATACAATAAAAGGAAGGGTTTGTATTTTATGAATACAAATAACCACCTCTGATGACAGAATCCCAAAGCGTTCCTGGGTCAGCTGACCCCTCCACCGAGTATTTAGGCATCGTTTTATGGTGCGGTTAAGACTATCACACACCTAGCAGTGAGTACTTTCTTGTCGCAGGAGGCTCCATCCATTCTGAAGTGGGCTACTGATCTGATTAATGATAGGCAGACACCGGTAACTGAGATAAATGAATAGGAGGACACTCACTTGCATTAGCTTTAGAAAAGGCTGGTGGTGACTAGCATGCCTGGGCTGCTCAACAACTGGATTGCCTTTTTTCTCTGCTGACTATTAACACAAAGAAGCTAGCATTAGCCTTGAATATCGTAAACTTAGCTTTGGACAGACTGGCAGCTAGCATGCCAATTTGACTGCCTTTTTCCTCTGTGGGCCGTTAGCACAGATAGCCTAGCGATAACATTCTGCCTATGCTGGTCGCCCTACGACTTGTATTTTCTTCTTTAAAGGAAAACTTGTAAAGAAAAACAGTTGGCATCCAGTATTCATAAGTGTCATACATTAGATACATTGTCATCTGTTCTTCAGGCACAGTTTACTGTAAATATGCAGTGTCAAACAGAGCTGAAATCGGCTTCGGATTGAGGCTTCTGATTCAGCAGATGGCAAAAGGACAATTCCACCTTTTCTTGCTGATTTTGTTTCCAGAGTGCCAATATTAAAATGACCATATTGTCCAATTTTTTAATTTTTTTATTCTGTTTGACATCATTAGAAAGCCCAGAGTTCACCATTATAGAATCCGTAAATAGCTCAAAACGCCCCCAGGGACACTTGTTCCTGGTTTTATCATGGCTGGTCACATGGACTCATCCACTGCTCTGCTGACAAATCTGAACCACACGTTTTTTTTTTTTTGTATTTCAAATGAAAACGAAGCATCATTTTCTACTTTCTGCTTTACTTATTTACATGGAAACATTCTGACTTCTGCTTTGATGACACGGGTGAGTCAACTCAGATGACTCTGTACGCTGTTTGCCCAAAGTAAATAACTGGAAAAGCATGTCAACCTGTCAAAATGTCTGAGGCAACAGGGGAAGGTGGGCTCGCCACATGTTTTCTCCTGAAGAAATAGTCGACGCAGCAGGGGGGCACAGAGTCACTCCGAGGAGAGTCAGGCGTTTATTTACGGGGGAAAAAAACAGATTTAAGACGAAGACGTTCCATTAGTTTTTGACAGTTTTTACTTGCAGGGATAAATCAGGTTGTTCTAAGTGATGTTGTTGTTTTGGGTCAAATTATCTAAGTGGGAAATGATCCGGGATGTGCAGCTTATAAAGGGAACGAGTTTTCCCTTTTGATCCAGCACAATAACGTGAGAAATTTAGATGTGAGTAAAATGTTGCCAAACATGTTGGTGACAGTCTCAATGCAGCCGGAGCCTCTGTCCACAGTGAAGTGCTCTTCTCCAGGCTGAATCCTTTCTCCTGCGTGTCGGAATAATTTTTTTTTTTTTTTTTTTGGGGGGGGGGTCAGATTTGCTACCTGAGGAAGTTGTGCGACTTCCCGTGTGAAATGGAGCATATTTGATGTCTGAGCCTCGCCGGCGAAGGTGCCGGAGCTTATCGGGTCTGAGCAGGTCTCTTAGAAGCTGCTGTGCTCACCAGATCAATTTAAGGGACCGAGCGGCCCTCGGGCTTGAAATGGGAGTGAGCAAATTCCCCCTAAGAAAAAAAAAAAAGAGGGGAAAAGAAAATCATATAGGTGAGGTTCTATAGGTCGTAATATATGCAATTTCATGCTTGAATCCCTTTTGCTGCTTTGGTGTCAGAGATACGAGAGAGTGAGAACAGAACGGGTTATGTTCTTTTTAATTTCTTTTATTAATATCAAAAACAGAATAAGGTAGTATTAGGATACAGACCTTAGATGAAGACTTTTTTTTAATCTTAAAGTTAAGTAAGGATTCTCAAACATCCAGAATGCAAAATCTTTATCCTTTTGAAATAAAAAAAAAGTTAAATTAACTTAGGTTGTGTCAGCTTAGCATTCAAAACCAGTATATTTGACCATTTGGAGTGTGTGTGAGGTAGGCCTGTCACAAAAAGCAATAAATCAATTAATCACATGGTAAATTAAAACAAACTCAATAATTTCCATTGGCATGATTTATCATTTATCCCTTGTTTTCTCTCTTGCTTCCAAAAACTATTTGATAAAAGTCTTCGGTTTGCTGCTTTGGTCTCAACTAGACCTTGTTTATTTTGGATATTTAAAATGTCTTCCAGTTCCAGTGATAAATGCTCATCAGAATTTAAAGTTTACTCATCTTTGAGAATGTGTTCTTGCATTATTATTTTTGAAAATGGTCTCAAAACAACAATATTATCGTTTATCACAATAACTTCTGGAACAATTTATCGTCCAGCAAAATTAGCATGACAGGGTTAGTGTTAGTTCACAAAGCACACAGCAAAAGTCCAGCAGCCAGTATATCCAGTGTTTACGCCATTAATGTTTTAGAATTCCTTTTTTATTCATTTAGATCCATTTATTGGACTTATTGCTGATCTGTCATCATTTAATGTTTCAAATGGGTCATGTCTTGATTTTATTGAGTGGGAGTAAAAGTCATGAGTGCTGCAGTTTTCACTGAGCAAACGTGTGCAGGAAATGGACACTGCTGAGGAAAACTAAATTGTGCAATGACACATTCAGGGAAATTAGCTAATTTTCAAAGTGCACAAAGCAAAGTTTAAACTTTTGAATGCAAACAAAAAGAGAAAGCAGAGTTTTAGTGGAAAAACCTGCTCTGCCTATATTCAATTTTGCATCCCTGTCATAGATATAACTAAAGCAAAGCATAAAATATGCCTAACTTAAAAGTTTAAAGACCTAAGAGGTATTAATATTCAACCTTAAGCAGTTACTGAAAATGAAACTGTTTCTGCTGGCTCATATACATGATTGAAATGTGTGCTGATATACAAAAAACAAAGACAAACAAACCTAGCAGCATTTTCATTATGGTTTCTTACAGGAAACAATTTCTAAATAAGCCAAAAATGACGGTTGTCCCAAGACAGCCCTGAAAGATAATTAATATCCTCAACTGAACAACAGAAGATAACTGACTTGGAAATTAATCCTGTGGCGCTCTGCGAAGCTGACATTTAAAAAATTGGTTCAGTTAAAATATTCGTCGCCAGGGGAATGAGCTCCATCTCCACCAGCATAAATCCAGACACCGACGCCGACTGCAAGTGAACAAATATTGAGGCACAGTAACATCTCAGAGTCGGAGTCAACTTTTCTCATCAAATGAAGCAAACCGAAGAAAATTCATCTGATGAAAATCTATTTTTATTCAGTCTGAATGCATCTTGTTTGAACTGCTATTTGACACAATATGATTTGCATATTAATATTGTATATTCGGAGGGAAATGGTAAGGAGGGGGAAAAAATAGAAATGTCACACAATTCTGCAAATAGCAGTTTTGTGAGTTTGTACATTTGCAGAGTGATCTCTTAACTTGTTCTGTAGTTTAAACCGCCATGCAAGGTATAAGAAAACAGCAGAGTCTCTGTCATTATTTCTACACAGTTTTATTTTCAGTTGTCTTCAGGTTTGTGGTTTGCAGTGGAGAAAAGGTGAGAACAAAGCAGCTATGAGAGCATGAAAGCTTTAAGCATTTTGGACAATGTCGACACTGTCCAACAGGCTAAACGTGGAAATATAGTGGACAAAGTGAAAGTTCAAAACAATTGGAATATTGTAGCAAACAATTACTGCACTACAAACAGCTTTTGCAATAGGAACATTGCACACATTAATATATTAATAATATAATTTATGGCTGCAACTAATAAATATTTTAGTAATTGATTACTCTGGCGATTAATCGGATTAAAAAAATAGCACATTCTGATGATTTTTCGTTTAACCACTTAAGTCTATTTTATTTAATAATAGAAATAGACTGAAGGATGAAAGCAACTCGATCCCCTTTTCAAAAAGAAAACATTTTATTACCTAACATGCAATAACATACCATTCCTTTAGTGTTTGATCATTTGAAGCAAAGGATGAACCTGCAGCTAAAACATACGTATAACATCCAGATGTAAAAAGTTCAGCCCATTCTGCTTGACTTAACGTCCATACAGATTCATTTTTGGATCAACTGTTTAATAATTGGATGGCAAAAGGTGCTTAAAATTATACTTTTTATTTATTTTTGTGGAATTTGAACCAGGTGAAGCTAAAAATCCCACTTGAGGAGTTCTGGGCAAAATCTAATTTATGTACAAATTAGATTTTTCATCTCAATTGTCAAAATGTTTATATTCTTTTGTACAGTTTTTGCTTCATTTCCATTCTCGTTCTTTCAGCAACTGGTCTTTTTTCAGTTACAAATTAATCAATGACTAAATTACTTAACTTCAATAATCGATTCATTACGATTAATCCGATTAATCGTTTCCACCCTAGTTTAATAAACAACGGTTGTGGGCGAGAAGGCAGACGGCCTCAGTGTGTCGGCGATTAATCACACAGTCGTGAGGCTCTTGGCTGATACGTCATCATCCATACGTGGCTCACATCCTGTTTTGAAGAAAGGAGTAGTACAAAGCACTTTAATGTTTAAAAAAGGCTTAAAAACTTATTTTATTGATTTTTAAAATGTTTCACATTTGACTTTTTTCCATTCTAAACTAACAGCACAGGTCTTCAGCCTCAGAGGTGACAATAAGGTAATTACTCTGGCTGAGTTCAATCCTCAGTCATTCCAAAGAGTCGGTCATTGCAGCCTCCGACGGCCCGCTGAGATTACAGTCAACATGCTTAACAATTTATTCTGCTTGGCATTGTTTCTGTTTTCAGCCTTGCCAATATAAAGGGGTTATTTCCAATGGAAACGGACTCGGCAGCACTGGAAGAACCAATGAAAATTTGATCCGCAGACTAAGCTGATGTTACAGCTGCAGTGAACACCTGGGGGGATAGGAAGAGACCGACATCGAGGGGATTAAGGAAACGGCAAAGCTAGTTTCAGTAGGATTTGCTGTAATGGAGACAATAGAAAAATGAGGTAAAGCAAAGAGAATAGTTTCTACTCAGTTAAATTGGTCTCTGAATGTTTTTGTGTGCATGAGTCCAGTCTGTATGGATTGTCCTATGCAAAACATTTCAAGTCGGTTTAAAGTCACCTTTCGCAATACAATGAGGCAGCATTCATAGCACCAGAAACACAAATATTACTCTTGAAAATCATTCTCATTTGAAACAGTCTTCTTCATCTTTACTTTAAATCTTAGTTTTTAATTTGCTGATATTTATTGACGCTCTTGTGGTATGAACTTGGAGAAAAAAGCAAAAATAACGTTTCTGATATTGTCAGTTTTGTTTTTCCATTTACTATCAAAGACTGAAAGTTATTGTGACAACAATAAATCACAATTCTTATAAGAAATCACAATAAATTATCAACAATATAACTGCCCTACAAACAAAAACAAACAAAAAAAACACGGTTTTCCCCTTTTTAACTCCAAACATCTAATCGCCGCAACAAGATTAAAACAATGAACTTAAGTCGTCGTGCCAATTCATTTCTAACTGGAGTCCAGCCAAGACAATCATGAGATGTTGCTGAAGAGTGAAATTACTGTCTTTTCAGGCTGGCTCAGCTTCTTCCTCTCTTAAGAGTGAAAAGTTCATTAATCGGTAAGAGGCTCTGAGTAAACCCCTCTGCCTCTCCTCCGCGCTGAGAGGAGCAGGTTCAGGTGTCCTCCTGATAAAGATGCCTCCTGGAGCCACCCTTTAGAGGTTAAACCGCCTGACCAGCTGAGGCCCCGCGGTCAACCAAGGTTTTGTTTGAGGGATTATGTCCTCCACCTGGCCTAGAAACGGCTCTCCATCCCCGGGAAGGAGGCCGGTGGACGTCACCAAAGGAATCCGAGGAATGTTTGTGTAAAAGATTCTCAACAACTACGACTTTAATGCAAAACGATGCTGCTAATTGATACGAGCCAATTGTTTTTTCACTGAGTTGTTCTATGGTTATGAGTCTACATCAGTCCATGTCAAAAGAAAAGCAACGCAGTTTAAGTAGTTGCTGCATGGACGAACAAATCTATTCTTGATACTCTTTCTCTGAATTTTGGCCTTCAGATCTAAACTCTAGACTGGAGTTCATTTGTGGATGCTAGCAGGTGATGTTTATGTTTTCTTTGCAAAAGTACAGAATCTGACATGCTGTGCATGTATAAAGAAATACATTTTAGCTAACACCGCATGTACTTGCCAATCAAAAACCGTCATTAAGTGGAAAAAAATATAAAATTAGAAATACTTATTTCACAAAACAGCTATTTCATACTCCAATCTGGAGACTCAAAGTAAAGTGAAATATAAAAAAGCAGTGTTCACTAATGACTCAATTTAAATTTTCTTTTTAAATTTAAAAAATTAATGTGAAATGTTTCTTTTCCCATCTGTTCTCACACTTTAAAAAAACATTTCATAGACTTCAAACTTGAGACTAAAAGTGATGTTTGAATCATATTGCATTTTAAACAATAAAATGTTATTTTATAAAAAAATCTGAATTTGTTTTTAACTAGCGTTATTTTCAATTAATCATCAGAATAATCCATGGATTACTCAGTTACAACAAACCCAGTAATAGTGATCAACTAAAGACATTTTCATCACAAATGTTGTCACATTAGCACAGCTGTCTTAAAAATAAAAATAGAGCCAAATGTATAAATACACTTTATTTCTACTAGGAGAATGAAAACAAAACCAAGCAGCAGAAAACAGCTGAAGTTTTTACAAATTCTCCATTTTCATCAATCTTTTTCCAAATGCAAACTTCAAAGAGTGCATCAAGCAGCATTAACGGAAACCCATTTTATTGGCTCTGGTTAAGTCGGTGGAATTGAACACTCAGTCTGTTGGACTAAAACGAAGTCGGTGACGGTAAATTTCAATCCGCCTCGTTTGAACGACCCGTTAAGACGTGACACACTGAACCACCAACCTCGCGCTGCCGAAGTCGCCTAAGCGCCTTTATGTTTTCCGTGCAACGTTGCCCCGCAGTTTGAACCAGGTGAGGTACGGGGACTCGCAGCACAACGTAGCTTTAATCTAAGATTGAATGCCAGCGGTGTTCGTGTCCAAGTTCCCAGTTCGCTGCGGGATTGACCCTGAGGCACCTTCTTTAGCCTCACACAACAGCGCCTGAAGCCTGCAAGGGTTACACCTCAGCCAGATGACAGCATTAATCTGGCTATAATAACCCTCCCCTCCATCTGGCGAGACATTCAACCATCAGGAGAAAGGAGCAGGGAAGGCTCCGACTCCTCAATGAATACTAATCTCTCCCTACCGCGCGGACTACAATCGCCCTGCTTCCTAGATGCAACATTTCCGTCTTTGCTCCTCCAGTTTTCCAAAGCTGTCATTCAACTTTTTTTTTTCTTTTAAAGAAAATCACAAATCCAGAAAGCCCATACAACAAAACAGGGGGGAGGGGGAAATCCAACAGAACTGTAATCTTCAAGCGTCTTAGTGGGAAAACTCATCTGCTGCCACCGAGTCACCAATTTCCTACCTGCACCACAATGTCGCAAGAATAAAACTATTTTCTTCCCCACTTTCATGGGGGAGCAGTTTTGTATTTTTTTATTTTTGCCTTTTCACTACTGAAAACTAATCTTGCTCTTTGGATAAAAGCAAACATTTCAAAACGCTGATGAAACAACCGTAGGCGGTCGGCGAGAGAGAGAAGATCTAATTACGGTTTTCTCCGTTTGAAGAATTTCGATGCGTTGCAGAAACTGCGTGAAAGTTAATTTCGGTTATTCGGCTCCGATTTCCTTGAGCCACGAACGCCAGCATTAGCGGCCTTCTTTTGTCTGAAACCGCCACGAACAGTAAAAGCCTGGAGGCAAATCAATTGTTTCAGTGGATAATAATTAGTGTGTGTGTGTGTTTGTGTTTGTACACCTGGTTCAGAAACTGCTTTCCATCCAGAGGAAAAAGGTCCTATTTAAAAAGATAGAATGCACCTCATTAGAGTGCACCTGTTCTAAACCGCGGTGACCCTCACCCACGGCCGGCGTGTTAATGACACACTCCTCTGAGACGAGTCATTTATTGGCTGCAATCAGCAGGACACCATCGACCGCTGCGCGTGTGCAGCTTGCCACGTTAGGATTGTTTTATTTCCCCACCAGAGCGGTGCATTCTGCAGAGGAAGATGGAGGAGTAAAGATGTAATTGTTAAAATATGTCCGGAATGTGTAACGTCCCCCGATGGAGGGACCAGACTGTCCAGCAGCGGCCGCATCATTAGTCGACTCAGACACCGAGGTGATGGTGAAGCGCCACCTGTTAGGCTTCCCCACATGCTCATCAGTCTGTGCTTCTTTATGACTCACTGCACTGAAAATCTACGTTTTTTTGTTTGTTTGTTTTCTTTTTGCAGTTCCACGTTTCAACAAACTCGGACCCAAAGAGGGCTCGATATTGATACGTGGCAGTGAGGCGTGGGAGTTAATGAGGTGAGATTCACTCACTGAGTTAAAGTAAAGTGTGGACATTGCTAGCCAAGCAAAGCGTCTTCTAATGACCCACGCAGAAAAGATCTCTCTCTTTTTTTTTTTTACCACTGATGTGTGGATGCCTTAATGATCTTTCAACATATATAAGGAGGAGATGAGCAATTAGGCAACGGACAGCATGAAATTCGACCAACAAAAAGGAAACATGTTTACACATTTGTTTGAATAGAAAAAGAAGAAAATACTGTCTTTTATTTCCATGTTATTAAACAAATGCGTTTTAAATATTATGTATAATCTTCTTAGTAAGGACGCGAGTTTTCGATTAAAGTTGAATGAATGACAGGCTATTATTAAGTGGCCATTTTCTTAAAAACTTGAATTTTCTCTTGCATGAAGAGAGACGACCGTCTCTCCCTAAGATTATTGGCAGTTTTTTTCATAATATGCAGAAGTTTTAAAGAATCATTACATTTTAACATTTTGTATCAGCAAAATATTGCCTGAATAAACAGAAAGTTGTGGTTTACTCACTTCGACTACATAATTGATTTAAATTCTCATTTCGGTCCATAAAAATGAAGAGGACAGCTACTTTAACCTCCAGGTATGTTTTTATGTTTTTCTACTATATACAGTTTTCATACCACCATCGTCTTACACCCACCGAGGCGCACGAGGAACGAACATCGAACTAAAATCCTGCATTCATTTATTTATACTTTATTTATCGTCTGCCCTCTTTTTGCTTCTTTGTTGCATTGTTTCCCATGTTCTTTTTATTCAAATTTAGAATAAACTCTTCTTCCTGTATCAAAAAGCTAATGTGCCAAAATGTCCTGAAGCGTCATTTATATTTAAAGTCAGAAATGTTTTCACTTGGCCCACAAAAATATGGAAACTGAGCGAAAGGAAAGCTGCAATATATCATTTAGTGTTTATATACCCAAGTCGAAATACAGAAGCAGCTAATTAAAAAATAAACCCTTCCTGCTTCTGCAGGAATGACAGAGAATAAGTAGAAGAAAGATGCTGTCAGTTCTGTTTACTTATTTAATGGGTGATCAGTGAGTATCAACTATAATATGTAGGATTCCTTCACAAAAAACAAGCAAAAACAAAAATAAAGTATGATGTGCAATGCTGGATTATTGGCTGGGCTATCACACTGTCATAGCATTGCGCTAACAAGTGCTAGTGTGTTGATTTCAATCCCACAAGGGGTCAAAAGTTAAAAAATGGGCTACAATGCAAGTAAAGCAGATTACTTTGTCATAAAAGTAAATATTGTTGCCAGAATTTTTGATATTATAACTTGAACAGAATAAGTTGTTCAACAGCATAAGTTGAGCAACTTATGCTGTTCAACTCAAACAGCATAAGTTGAACAAAAACACTTTATGGGGTTCACCAGACAGACATGCTTGTTGTTCATTTCCAAGCAGTGGAAACTCGTTTTTGCGGAAGTGCGTCATTTTGCTGAAACATCTTTAGATTGCTGCCTTGGATGTTTCTCGTCGGCCGTCTTTGGTTGTGAGAGCTGAACAACCACTTTAAGCTCACACAGGCTTTGACTTTTGTCATTCAGACATCCACTTGCAGAGTACACAACAAAATTACTTCTTGTTTTGGCTCATAAGGAGTCTTGAAGTGTTGAATTTACAGACTAAATTTAAAAATCTCCACAAATTAGCATTTAAAAATCTACATAAATGTGCACAAACATTTTACAGAGTGAGTCTAACATATATATACAAAACATACACATGGTGGCAAAATGTGCAGATGTAAACGGACCATCTTCACCACTAGTGGTAGTTTTCTCTGGGATCTTTCCCTTGTACCTCAATAAACAGAAAATCATTGCTGTTCCAAAACTGCAACCTTTCGATCCATCTCAGTCTTTCATAATTCAAACATTATTAACCTAAATTGTTTTTCAAACACCTGACTTTGTATTTTCAGCTGACTGGCAGTGTGCAGCAACAGAAGTGAGATGGGAGTTTGGTCTTGTTCAGACACGTTCCCTTGGATTTTAGGAAAAAAAACTTCAAATTGTATCCAATTTACAGCTGAAAGGTTTTCTTGGATTCTGTAAAGCAGCCGATGCATACTGGGAAGCTGCCTCTGACCTTTACAATGTGCAAGGTAACATTGAATGTTGCTGGTAAAAGCACTTATTGTATAGCAGGGTCATGACTGCCTTCACATTTGGGCTGCATGACCTCAGGGAAACATTTTAAATTCATCTATTGCTGAATGTTGTGTGAATATTGATTTTCTTTAACCCACATTTCCCAGACTCTTGTATTTCTTTTTCCTTCGTCACATTGTCCACATTACTCTTTCTGAGTGACAGCACCACAGTCCCTAAGGATATCCATCAACTGTAGAGAAAGTCTATTGGAAAGGCCAAACATATCGCTGGTATGCAGAATGCGGATGCAAGCCACAACATTAGGTTATTAATTTTATAAATAATTGGCACTCAATAGTAAGGCTGGACAATATGGCTGAAAAACATAATATATGCCTGTCATATTAGTCAATATAAAGATAATTGTTGAGTCGTTTTCTTTTGTTTTAAATATCCAAAATACTGCCAAACCGGTGGCATTTCTTCTTGAAACGTCATAGTCGAGCGTACCGATTGTCTACATTTCACGTGATAAACTCTTTCATTTCCAAATCTGAATGGATACTAGCAAGTTTGATGATCTAGCTATCTGTTAGCGGGACATAGAGTAGCAGTCACGCTACATGTCCTTGCGACTGGTTGCTCTGACTCCACATTTTCAGCTTAGCGTCGCATACCAAACTGTTTGATGTGATTGCAGGGAAGCCAAGCGGTTTCTTGTGCGAGTCAGTAGGTCACTGGGTATGCGGACGTGTGCACTGAGTCCGCCTGGAGGGCGGGCAGGCATCCGAGGAGTGGCGTTTGCCTGAGTATGTTGGGGGCTACTGTTCAACAAGCTGCTAAGCTACCAGGTTGTTTGTAAAAGTTGGTAACTTTTACTAGATTAGATGTTTGTTAATAAACATCTAATCGTTTTTAATAGTTTTCAGCTCTGGCGTTCTGACCTGAAGTTAAAAATGAGCAGTTTCACAGCTGACTATGTACCAGAATGCTAAAGGATCTGTCAGCGCTAATGTATTTCCACACCCATCAGCAATCACCTGTCTCAAGTCACGTCAGCTCGGCGAGCCGGGACGCAAAGATCCAATCAACACCTGTCAGCTTCCTCCACCGCAGCTGTCCTCACTGATAACTCCATGTTCTGATCCATCCACGTCAGGATGAATTCAAACAAGCAGCAGCTGCTGGAGCATGTGTCTGTTCTCCACTGTCATCTTTGCTGTGAGCATAAGCCAATTAATTTGCCCCAGTTATACATGACAGAACTTTTTGCATAGCTCCGGCTCCGCTCTTCCTGCGCTGCTCCACGGGGGTCTTCCCCGAGTTCACGACACACGGAGAGGACGGCGGTCAATTAGGCCCCGCCATCAGAACGTACACAGGCACACACTGAGGTATGTCTTGGCATCATATACGCAACCATGCCTGAAACCAGTGGTGACTTAACAGTTTGCAACAGAAGTATAGAAATTCAGCTGAACGACGGGATTCGGAAGAGGTGCAGCATCAGGGGAAGAGTGATAATAGGATGTTTTCTGCTTATTTCCCTGCAGCAGTGGAGAAAGCCAAAGCACTTTGTCAGGTAAACAGAACTGAAATAATGAATTTATCAGTAAAGTGAGTGCTTTTTTTCCCCCAAATTAGAGTAAATCAGTTAATTTCTTGAAAGAAACGTAGAGCTAAAATACCAGATCATCATATCTTCCAGGCCTTTGAATCTATTTTTTTCCCCAGACATGTTTATGCTGCTTCACAGAAAACAACCGGGTTTAAAGAAAATGCTGGGAAATGTGGTAGTTGAAACCAAATAATGTGTAAAATAATTTATAAAAAGAAACATAACCTTATTTTTTCCAACTGTCTCAAAATTAAATCATGTTTCCTGCTTTACATCAGTTAAGATAACACAAATATTTACGTTTGCTAAATGCCAGAATAATTTCACAAAACTGGTCACAGATGTTTTTCTTACTTTTTTCAAATTCACAGATTTACATATACCAAGACTACCTTAGCTTTGAGCTATATGGGAAGATATCATTGAGATTACAGCAGAAAGTTACACCAGTTTCTTAAAGATGTTCCTCCAGCATACAATTCTGTTTTAAAAGGAAGGTAATACATAAGAGGAAAAAATGTGTACCAGGTTGATGAAAAATGAAGGAACTACAATGTTGTCCCCATCTTATGAATAAAAGCATTGTCAGATTTGTTGAAATTTATATTCCCATAAGCTAAGAATACATGTCTTATTTTTGATGCAGGTAATGTAGCATAACATTTTTCAACCATCTTATTACAGCTTTACCGATGTATCTCTAAAAGTGTGTGTATAGAAATTAAGTATTTATTCTTGTTTTAATACATTTTCCACTAGCAGAAGCCTGTAGTCAACACTGTGAGCTGAAATATCCACCATTAATTTTTCCTGACATTTAAAAATTTTAGTAAAACAAATTTGTGTTTTCTGAAAAAAAAAAACTGTCAGAGAATGATCCCACTGGGAAAAAAAGCCTGACCTCGCATTAAAAGTGATCTGGTGATCGCTGAAGACAGCGATCGTTCACACTCCCTTTAAGGACGGTAATGGCGCACTGTGTTATTGTGCTATCCCCCAATTAAACATAAGTACCTTAAAGAGTCCCATGGGGTTAAGACCTATTTTACAACCCCGCACGCTGCAGAGCGGTGCTGCTGATACGAGTTGACAGAAGAAAGTCTTTTTACCATAAACAGACACTTTCTCTCATTTATGACATATTACATTCAAAATTCTTATTTATGGGAACTTTAAAATACCCAAAAATGAAAGATAGTAGCTCTACATGCAGCACACTCCTGTCACTCTTACACATTTGTCCATTGCAAGTCATGGAGAGGAAGCTTAAGAGGTGGCACCCAAATTGTCATATTCCAGATACTATAAGTGAACAAAAATGCATCTAATATCTCATATCAAATCAAAGAATAATGCTTACTTTGTCTATCACAAATGACTAGAAGCAAAGTATCACAACAACCAATAAGGCTTGAAGGTTGCACCTATTCTTTTGCTGTACAAACAGGTGAATTATGAAACACACATATTATTCTTTCAATTTCAGTCTTTGTTTCAATAGATTTTCAGCTTATGATGCATTTGAAAATTAGGAGGCAGCTGCCTAAATCCAACTCTCACTATATCCCCTGTATCTGAAACGGTTGTCCAATTCTCCACTTATCTGGAAATCCTAATCTGAACCGCAAGTATGCCTAATCCTGTTAAATTGGAAGAGAGAGAGGTTTTTAGTTTTTTTTGTTGTTTGTTTGTTTGTGTTTTTAATAAAGTTAGGATAATGGATTTGGTTCGTCATTTGGACAAATCAGTTTTAAGCTCATCTATTTCCTTCATCATCATAATGTCCATAAAGTTCATGAGATGATTAGTGAATGCACCCTACTTGAGCAGTAACAGGTTGTGCTAACAGCAGCACTCCTAATATGAAAGTTGTGCCAACCTAAGCTAGCTTTTTCAGTATCAGTTATTTTTTTAAATTAAGTAAGAAGGAGACACAATTGTGTTAAACAACAGAGGGTTAACATTTCATTACAACATTTCTTGTTTGCTGCCAACACGAATACCAAGGCAACCTTGGTTTTGTCAGACTGCCCCAGGACAGCTGTGGCTACAATCCAGTAACTCATCATCATCATCGTCAGCGTGAACAAGTGAATGACTGAATGTAGTGTGAAACACTTTGGTGTCCCTTGGATTTGATAAAGCGTTACACAAGCACTAGCCTTGTTTTGTGCCATTTGCTTCATCCAGAGGGTCTGGACTCTTGGCTGTTGAGAAACGATCGCTTCCTGGAAGTGTGGACTCTGTCGAAGTTTTAAATTTCACCCAATTGCTGACATTTGCCCGTGGCGTTTGTAATGCACAAGCTGGACGCTATGAAGCCTACCCAAAATTGTCCGCGCTGTAAACAACCAGCCCCCACTGCGAAGAGACAAGTGCCAAGCCGAACAAAATGGCTGCTAACGTTAACTCTCTGGGAAGCAGCACAGCTTTGTTTTGCTTCCTCTACTGCCATTGCTAAAACTTCAGACACACTACAATTCCAAAACATTGAAAGATGTCAGAAAATCGACATCTTCTCCCTTTGTTTGCTGATTTCGCTACCAGAGGAATCCATTTCAATGGGAAAAAGCCCAGACGGAGCTGTGGAGCGATATTTGAATCAAGTGGAATTGCATAGGCAATGGCCAGGCTAGTTAAGTAAAGCCCATTAACCATTCTTACCATTCTTATGATCTTCTCCACAGTCTTTCTCTCTTTTTGGAGATATTTACAGTCTGCTACATTCTTGCTGCCGTATCACCTGGTGATCCAATTAGAATGGATGGATGGAAGAATGGATTCGTAACTTATTGAAACTTTGGTAGAAACATAAAAACCCTGATACTGATCACCCGTTCCTGTCTAAATGCTATATGAAAAGCAGTTGTAGGTGATGCATTTTAACTCGTCTAGAATTTATGGCTGCAAAATGAAGGAGTTAACAGGTGCTGGAGAGATAAAGCCTTAAAACCCAACACAATCATAGCAATACTCTCTCTCTCTCATGCCTTCGTTAGAGAGGCAGGCCACTGAAATCTTGCCAATAAGGAAGATTTAGAAAGCACACAAACACTGTCTTCTGAACTCTGTCTGAGCTTTCACATTGCAATCTCATCACGGCAGTGGAGAGGAAGGACTATCTCCTCCTAGAATTGGTGTGTGGTTGGTATAAAAAGCAATTTAAGGGAGAAGGGATTTCATGATAGAAATCAGTTACGCCTTGTAAACTCCAAAATTGACATCATTGTGTTCAGTAAAGCGTAGGAGACTTTCAGATGCATGCAAGTTCAAGCCCAGAAAGCTATACAGCAATGTCCATGAATATTTTCTCCCCAAATATTGGAGACACACAGCATATTGAATGCATTAGTTTTTTTCTGTCTATGCAAAAAAAATAAAAATAATAATCCCCACAAAGCAATATAAAGAGAAATGTACACCATCTAGACTCTGCTAACAACTCAAACTGTTTAACCATAAATATCCTTGCACACATCAATGTCAACCAGCCCAGAAACTGTTTATTTCCATGGGAGTAAAGAGATTTAGGGCTGAAATTCTGATTTCCGTCCTCCGGTAGTTGCTGAGGCCTGCCAAAGCCTTGCACTGATAGTTAATTTTCATGCAGCAGCCTACAGGGAAGGCTGTTTGTTCAACGTCTGGACCATGACCGACTAATTTCTTGTTTAGCTAATCATAATCAGAATTACCCTAAGCTCTGAGAGTTACTCTCTGGAAGGGGAGGAGGATACAGCTGGCTCGCAAACATCAGCTTACGCCACGGCCAAGTGGCTCATCACGAACCAGCGTTCGGTGAGCACAATCAGCTGAAGAAGGGCGGTGCTTTTAATAGCCGGGCCAAGCAAAACGTTGTCTTTTCACCTTGTCGGTGACCTCAAGTCGATCTGAGCCGTCAGGTGGGCGGCTGTCTTTCGGCATCGCCAAACGCTTCTGAATTTAACCGGTCTGCAGTTAATGGGAACATGAGCAGTCCTAATGAGCAACTCAAATTTATTTCACTTGGTAATTATGTAACGTAAAGCCAACAAGTTGCCGGGTTTCATCGATACGAGCCGGGTTGCCTTTCCTCCGTTAGATCTTTTTTCAGACAGGCATGTTTCTGACAGGCTTGCACACGGCAAAAACAACAACATCCATCGTCCCAATTAAGAAGGCCATTTGATCATCAGAAACAGTTACTCTCCAGTGAGCTGCAAGCTGAGTTTATTCATTTCATTCCACTTAGCACAAATCAAAGCAAGTCAGATGTAATTCCACGCCAGAGCAATTTCAATGCAGACGCCCGCTATTAATAAAGCCACGGCCTCCAACTATGGCTTTTCTAGCTTGAGGAAAATCTCAAACTGCTTAGAAGTTACAGAGATTTGCGAAAGTATCAATGCTCCTAAAACCTTCCCACGCCATTTTTAATACAGTTGGCAACACAATAATTTCCCATCACTAAGCTAAATAGTAGGGCAGGTTTGGAAATAGCTTCACTTTCCAGCAGGAAAAAAACAAGTTTTTACACGGTGAACTACATTTTGCAAAAAAAAAAAAAAAGTCAAAAACTTTTGGCGCTAGATGTGCCTGTTCACAAGACATGAAGCTGTAATTAACATGAAGTGTTTCTGTACAGCATAAACGTAGGGACGGCTGAATCCATATGCATACCACTCTTTTGAGACTGTGGATCATAATTACGTACCGCTTTGTGTTGTTGTCTGTCACATAAAATATCAATATAATACGTTGGAATTTGTGGTTGTAAGGTGATAAAATGTGAAAAGGATCCATGGGTATAAAAAAAAACAAAACATTTGCAGGGCGTTGTATGAAAGTGACCTGAAAAGGGTTTAAATGTTCTTCCTTTAAGTGTGTTCCGGTGCTGCTCTTTGATCGGACCGTCACCGTCAACCAAGCAACTCCTGAAACAGTCAAGAAAACAGTTTGATTTCTGCTCTGAGAGGAAGCCGACATCTGTTAGGAAACTGTGCAGCCGCACAGTTGACAGGAACAAGACTGTCCAAGTCAGAGGAGCTTTTAGGAGCAGAGCTTAGACAATTCTGAAAGCTTAAAAAAAAAGAGAGAGAGGGGGAAACCTGTGGTTCTTATTGTCTGGTTATTCCCTAAGATTAGTTTTATTTTTTTAAACTCATTGCTATTCATGCGCACAAGCCACAGTACTCATAAGCCAATGCTTTATACAGGATTTATGACCAATACCATTAAGTAAGCCTCCTTAATTTGACAGCTGGGACTTCCTATCCAGACGTTTTTAATGACTTCTTGCTCCTTAAGGTCCACACTGCAAATTTTACGTTCTTTTTCACCCTCACAGGGGACATTAACCCTCAAAAGAGAGCACAAAAGCTAACAATGTTGGACTTCTTTGAAATTCATTCGAGCATTCAACCGTGCAACAACATTATGCCCTCTTAAAATGAAGCACTCTGCTGCAAGCTTAAAAGGGAACCTCTGGTAAAACACACACAGAAACAAGCAGGCTGTGCCACAGCGGGATTCATAGCAATAAAAATTACATAGACCTTATTTCATGAATTGTCAGTGAGCTCGTTTCCCTGCATTTGACTTCAGATATGTTCCTAGAGGGAGCAGGAGAAAGGAAACAAACGACTAATAAAAGTCGATTGGGAATGACTAAATTGAGTGCTAAAGTTATTTGCCAGCCCACTCTATAAAATTGTTCAAACTCACTTTAGATGCATCTGGAATCATTACACAACATGAAAATGTCCGGGGTTTTTTCTATTTTTGTTACTCATTTTAAATTGTTTAATCAAGGAAAAATGTATGAAAATCAAGTTTCCAAACACATAAATCTGGTGAGAGGTGTGATCAACTTCTTCTTTCATTTCTGTTCTCATGTACTCTAAATTACTGCAGAAAAACAACAACCAAAAAAAACATGATTCAGATGTACAAATGCATAAATGAATTTATGGAAACTTTGGCAAAATATTTTGGAGTTGGACACCTGGAGTTTGAAATTCAATCCAGATTTTTTATATATTTTTTTGGCAGAGAACGCAAGCTTTTGATAACTTTTAATCTCCAATGTCTTAAGAGTACATTGACCAACTATGTAGCTGATGGCTCAAAATCCCTGAAGGAGTTTGTTACAGTTTGTCAACAACCCCCACAAAAATGACCCTTTGACCCAAAATGGCTTACTTCCTGTTGGGTTTAGGGCATACCTCCAAGAGATGTTTTTTTGTTTGTTTGTTTGTTTTGTTTTGGAGGGTTATAAATGTCAAATTTCAGCTCTGTACGGTTTACCAGTTGGCCTATCTCACGTAGGGGGGCGCTGTAGAGCCGTTTAGCCACACCCATTTTTAATTTCAATAAAGGAAAAACAACAAAAACTGCAATTTCACGTGGAGGGCGATTTGGGTAAGAATTGGTAATAAAATTTCAATTACAATAGACCTTTCGCTACTTGGGCCTAATTAAAGTTCTATTGCTTTGTTTTAGAGCATAGGAAAATATTGATTCATTCCGGAATCAATTTTGTTTAGTTATTAAAAGTCAACAGTGGAATGGCTTCAAAGCTAGATATGGCTCTGCAAAATAAATAAATAAATAATGCCATTGCTCAGTAGTCAGAAAGGGAAGGTAAACTAAAGGAGAGCGGGTTCAGACTGCATGATGAGCAGCTGCACTACAAACTCCCCCCAATCAGATGGAAACATTTAAAAAGAAGCAGAGAAACGGAGAAACGCCGTGTGAATGCTGTGAGGTGAGCGGATTAACTTGATTTAGATACCAGAGGTGAGGCAGAAATCCTGACAGGATTCGACTGGAAGAATTGGCACAAGCATTAAAAAATCAGGTAGAATTTTACTTAAAATCAGCTACAAAGTTACAATCTAAGCAGAAATAATACTCCAAACTGCTGCATTAAACCTGGACATGGAAGACTGAAGTTAAAAAAGATCTACATGGACAGAGTTTAAGAGATTTATATGTCACACCGTGTGAATAACAACAAATTTCTCTACATTTTGATACATAAGTTGCTGATTAAAGCTTTGGCAATCTGTTTTTAAAAGAATGGGAACGTGTAGGATCTCAGCTGAGCAGCAGAGCGGGTTAAGTCCTCACCTTTGGATGGGGAAAAAGGCAACGATTTACCACGTTATAAACGACAAATTGTGATCCGACAAAAACAGCAAAAGATGTCGAAACGATGAATCAAACGTGCCACCATTCAGTCGTGTTGAAAGAGTTCTTCTTCGAAAGGAAAAATAAGCCAAATGTAAGTTTTACATCTACAGCTTACACGTTACAAGTCAGTGAGTTTGTCTGCTTAATAGTTGAAAAAGCACAAGGTATCTGGAAGGCATAGAAAGTGCAAAACAATCACAAAAGTGTTAATGTTTCACACAAATAGGCAAATTTCAAACTCCGGAGGCAATCACTGACATTGTCACCTCTTGATTAAACTTCAAGCCGTATCCGTCATGACTTAAGGGTCATCAGAGTCAGACTCTAACTGGAAGGCAAGAAGAGGATGAACCCCTTGCAGCTCATATGCAATGTCAAAATCCGTCATAAGTCCCGATCGCCCACTGCAGTGCATGCTAATGCCAGTTCTTGTGCCTCTTGTGATGTCATCATCATAAATACAAACGAGGCATAATGTGCTATTTTCTCTCTCCTCTGGAGAGTTTTATAAAAACGTAGTTAAGCTCCACATTGCATCACTCAGCTGTGTTATTGTCAACATGCCTGTGTCAGCTGAAATGACACATCACCTTATGGTGCCTTTAAATCTGAAAAGAGGAGCTCCAGTTGTGGAGGCGCATCGTAACTAACTTTAATCTTTTTACAATTAAACATTAAAACTTATTTGTTGTGAGAAGTTAAAAGAAGAAGAAAAATCTTTGTTTTCTCTATGAAGCTTCTTCAAGAAGATTTCTCTTTTTTTTTTTACTTTCTCACTCAAGTCATCTCACTTTCAAAATAATAATAATAATAATAATAATAATAATAATAATAATAATAATAATAATAATAATAATAATAATAATAATACACGCTTCAGGGGAGCCAGATGAGTTAATTGGCCCTACCTGGGAAGATCCATATCAGCATCAGCATGGCTCGAAGTTTCCTCTTCGTCTCCATGGTGCAACATCCACCAGCTGCTCCTGCGGCTTCTCTGAAAGCTGACTCCAGAAAGCCCCGGACCGCCGCTTATAGCTGCCTTCAGGTGACAATTAACTGTCCGCTGAGCGAACCAGCAGGGCGACGTCTGCAAGCAAAGCTCCGGCTCCTCCTGCCATCCCGCCTGCAGACAGCGGCTGGCATGGCACAGTGCTCCGCTCGCTGCTTTGACCGCAACAAGGTGGGCTGTGTTTTGAGTTGGCTCGTCCTCCCGCGCCGCTTCCGGTTCGGGTCGAAACAGCTTTACTTCTGGGCTTTGTCCCTGGAGAGAGCCCGGCTCCTTCTTGTCCTGCTCCAACTGTAAATTGTGGGAGCTTATTCACTCCACCTGAACTGCTCAGTGTCGCCCCCTGGCAGCGGGAAATTGCATCTCTGCCTGTTGGTCGTAAAAACTTACTTTGCTCTTTTATTTCTTACCTTGTTTTTTTAGGTTTGATGTTTTGTAAGAAGTAACCTCTCAAGGACAACTTGGACTTTACAAATTCCACCGATTTTTCATTTTACACAACAACATAACATAAAGCGTCTTAAACTTATGGAAATACATTTTAGTTTGACACCTAAACATACTGAAGCACCTGAAAATGGTGTTTAGGCTGAAGTTAGGTTTAAGGCCACTTTCTTCCTTCTGAATTTCATTGACTACGTAATGTTATTAATTTGAGTACACAAGAGCTGCTCCTTTTATTAGAGGTTTGCAACACTGCATGTTATGGTATCGATCCGATACCAAGTAAATACATGGCCAGTACTTTTTATTTAAGCTCCATATATCGTCAAACTGACCTTTTGCTATTTTTATTTTCCCTTTATTTTTTATTTTGTTCATAACTAGAACCGGATTTAGACAGTTTATACTTATATTAAAATAAAAAAAATACTTTAATAACATATTCACATGGTTTTTGTGCATTTGTCCTAAATTGGCAAAAAGCTAAATATTACAATTTTAGAGCAAAATAAGCAAAAAAATATTTTTTTTGGAGGCAGAGTTGAGAAACTATAATACAAACGTAAAATTTCAATGTGCTTAACTGTATGCAGAGCAGGCAGGCGTTTTCTGTTTTGCTTCTTGAGTTAAAGACTTTGTCTGTGTGCAGACGCAAATTTCTTAAAAGTATTATTTTTTTCTCTGTTCTTTATTTTCTGTTAATCCTCTCATATTTCTACTTAATTGAAACCATAAATTGTTTTGTAGATGAAACAATACCCCGAGCTCTACTAGCCTGGAGTAAGGTAGTTCAAATGGCTCTCCCTGTTCAATACAGGCTGAGGACGTAGAATCAATGGTGTAAGAGCAAAGTCCCACCTTAAACATAAGGGCTTCTGTTTTTAAAGTTTGTGATATTTCTAATTATTTAGAGAAAATAAAGTCTGTTTCCTGTTTTGTTTAGCCTTACAAACGCCAGAATGAAGAGCAAACGACTGGAAACTATTTGTTTCTTGTTCATCTTCGCTACTAACTCAATTCATAGATCCTCTCTACTTTTATCATTCTGCTTCTTAACTTATTTCATTTAAGCCACATTTCATTTCCAAGGCGCTTATTTCCTATAGTTGGGGCAGTTGTTGGCTCACAGCAAGAAGGTCCTAGGTTTGAATCCCAGATTAGACAGTGTGACGTTTGCATGTTCTCTCTGTGTGGATTCTCACCAGGTACCACAACATTCTCCCATGTTCTCAAACTCAGGCATTGTGGGTTAATTACTAACAGACTGTCCTCAGTTGGGAGTGCCTCATTTTCTGTCTCTGTGTCGTACTGTGACGGGCTGCGGTGTACCCTGGATCTAGAGAAATTACACCTCCAGATGGGCATTAGCAACACTCTACCCCCAACCCCCTCTCCAAACCAGCAGGGTTATAGCAGGTATAGGAAATGGATGGATGGCTTTATGTCAAAGTGATCCTTCATGCATTAAAAATAACCTAAGTGCTACTTCAAAGTTTAATCTTGTTCAGAAGTGTTCTTGGATCAGTACGATGACTAATTAGGTCACCTTCTACATTCAGTTCAATACACTGGCTACAGACGCATGGATACATGGTAAACAGAAACATGAGAGTAAATGCCGATAAAGACTTGTTTCTTTCCTTAGCGATAATACAATCACACATCTGCAATGTATTATGTTGTGGCGTGGCTGGTGGACATTTATATCGTGTCTCACAAAGTGCAGTTTAGTATTGATGCAAGTGCAAAATGCAATACTCTGACTCTAAACTGTTATCAGTCACTGAACCACATGGGGGGAGTTAAAAACTTCCAAAATAGTGCTGAGAACTTACTCAAATCGCAGAATAAAGCCAGTTTCTGCAGTCGGCCTGTAAATGCAAAGCAGAGTTTGAATTGGAGGGCACTGCACAAGAGAATATGCTCAGTAGCACAACAGCCCAGACTAAACTCTAGACTAAACTCTCTAAAAGACAGCACAATGATAAACAATGTGAGCACAGTTAGCCACAAACCTGAGCCCACATGCTGGTCTGGAAGATGTTCCTGAACTTACACACACTACAGCAACACTGGCAGGCAGATATACAATAAAGATAAACCGTGAAGCAAAACCAGGGGTACAACCTGTAGCTCAACGCGATGGTAAATGATGGCTGCATTGCTAAAGTCAACCAACCAACCGAGTTCTATGGTTGTTGTCACAAAGACAAACTCAGAATATGCATAACTAACAACGATTAAAAAAAGATGATTGAATTTCGCCCAAAAAATAAAAAAAATATTTAGTTTTTATAAATTTTTAATTTATGTACATTGATTGTTTATAGCCACCTACTGGTATAACGACATACTGCATGTAGCGCTCTCACAGCTTCCCCCACCAGAATACTGATGGATGCTGATGGAGACCCTTTGTTTCCCTCAGTGTATTATAAGTCTGGCGGGCCACCAGGCTTTATTTGTGCCCCCACCAGGCTAAACACTGCTTATTTATTTAAGTCTTTTTAAAATGTTTGCATTTTTTAAGACTTTATAGTTGGTGTTCAGGTATTAACCTTCCAATCTTTCCATAACATGCAATTATCAAGTGATATTTTCAAATTTCCTGTCAACTTTAAACATTATTCATAGATCCAAGTAACCTGAACCATGCCATCAAACGGGAACATTACCCAATGCGCACAATCGAAGAAGTTGTATCCACTATACCCAATGCCAAAGTGTTCTCTGTATTAGACATAAAGTCAGGCTTCCTACAGATGGAGTTGGATGAATAATCCTCTTTCCTGTCAACATTCAACACCCCTATTGTGAGGTTCAGATGGCCGAGGCAACCCTTTGGCATAAAGCGTGCACCAGACATATTCCAAAGCATCATGGAGCAGATAGGCAGGAAAGTATTGATGTTGTTCTGACGAGTAAAAACAAACGCATTCAGCTTCATATCAAAACTTTTTACTGTCAATAAAACACCTGATATTAAAAAAAATAGATTAAAACATGTCAGGATATAAAACTGGGTCCAGAGAAAGTGCAAAATGTGCTTCAAGATTGGGTAAATAAATAATCACACACAGCTGCTGAGAGGAAAACATCACACATTTCAGTTGAACAGTAAAGCAAAGAGCTGCTCCATCTGATTTCCAGGTTTAAAGGAATATTCCACATTTTATCTGGTTGATAGATGTTGATGCAGCATGTTTTAGCTACGGCTTCACAAGAAGAAGAAATCACTTTGTTCGAATGGGACAGCTTTAAGAGGCGAACGAATTCTCTCAGGAATTTCTAGTATTTTTTAAGCTTGGCCAATTTATTACCAACTTAAGTGTGACTTTGTGACCAACTTTAACCTTTAAAAATCAAGTCAAGAAGTTTTGAAAGCCTTTAACATTTAGCTTAGTTAACCTAAGGCATATATGTTTCTTTGTCTTGTATGACTCACTGGTCGCAGGCAACATAACAGTTTTAAAACCTGTTGAATCATGAATTAGAGATTCATGACATCTAGACGATATCACTGTCATGCTCTCCCCAAATATAATAAATCAGATATTTTATGCAAACATTTGTTCAGTTTATCAAATTCTTCATAACAATGCTGCGCTGTCTGTAATATAAACTAGAGCCGTGAAGGCGCCCCCTAGAGGTGAGTGCAGCATCCCTAAACGTACGACTGCTTTTAATAAAATGCTTCCTTGACCAATTACTGGAATAGTTTGTGTAATAACAAGTCCCAGTTATAAAATGTAAATATATTGCTGCTGTTAAATGAATTCATTATTAATGAGAGTATAGAAGTGTTTTAATGAACAGTCTGTTCTATAGTTTGGTTTGCTTGGTTTTAGTGAGATAATGAATGAATAATGACTTTATTTGTAATTAATAACTAAACTGGGTTTGCACCAAGTCATGATCTGTTTAATCCAGCATCCCCAGGGATTACCTGGTGCCACGCATCTCTCTGTCTCTGTACTAATAAATAAACAGGACATAATAAAATTACACATCATTTTGTTGTATTCTTGTCTTTTTTCCCCCCTTATGTTTGCATACTTGTGTTATTTTATTTTTCACTTGTTTTTGTCCATTTCCTTTTATTTTAATAAATGTTTTGCAATATTTGGACATTATTTCATGTTTTATTTCATTTCATTATCATTTGTTTTTGGGACTTTTCTCTTGTTTTGAACTTTATAATGTTTGTTTCTGGTCAGGATGTTTTTCTGTTTTAGGGGGAATATTCCTTTAAACAGTGAGTTGAAGGCCGATTTAATCCTAATCTGAACAGTTATTAGAGGCTGAAATGATCCTGAGATTAGCAGAAACGTTTCCTACAGAGAGAGGAGCAGCAGGTCCGGTTCAACAGAACAGGGTCAGAACCTTCCACAGAACAGAATCCTGTCAGAGTGTGGACCTAACTGTCAGAACATTGATTCTGGGGGTTCTGTTCGTTCTTTAAGGTTCTGGATGTTCTGTAAGGTTCTGTTCGTTCTTTAAGGTTCTGGATGTTCTGTAAGGATCTGGTGGTTCATCAAGGTTCTGATGGTTCTGGAGTGTCAGGAAGTCACCAAGCTGAGCTGTAGTTCTGCTGCAGTTCTGCTCCTGTCCAGCGGGTGGTGCCGCTGACCCGGCCCAGATGTTTGATTGGTTCCTACAGCAGGCTGCAGGCTCCAGAACGCGTTGTGTCCACCTGCCTGGACCTGGACGAGGACAGCCGTCTGAAAACGGCCAGCTGGGGACAGACACAGGGACAGTCTGTCCACCGCTCTGCAGGTCACAGTGATGATGTCATACCATCTTACCTTCCTGCTGGAGCCTGATCGACTGTCGGAGTGGAGCTCCACTCCCCTATTGGCTGCTTTGGCTTCACTTCCTGACTGCTCTGCTGTGGGGCTGTGACCTCTGACCTCGGCTCCTTCAGGTGAAAAGCATTCAGGGGGCGTGGCTCCTCCAGGCTCGCTGCTGATTGGATGTGAAGCTGGCTCTGCGTTCAGCTTCAAGGACCAGAGAAGCTATGGGTTAGAGGTCGGAATCGCTCGCTGGTCACACACTGACACACAGCGCCATATTCAGTTCAGTTCATACTTCAATACAATCATCCCAGAGAAGCCGATAGTGAAGCCTGGGACTCTCAACATCAACGTGCCTTTGGATCAGAGACTTTCTCACCAACCGACCTCAGGTGGTGAGAACAGGGGGCAGAACTTCATCCACCCTGGTCCTGTGTGCTTGGTCCAGTTCTTTTTGTTCTATTCACCATTGACTGTGCAGCCATCCACTCATCAAACAGGGTTCTAAAGCTTGCAGATGATACAGTGGGTCTGATAAACAATGATGAGACCCTGTACAGAGAGGAGATACAGCGGTGTTCACCGAACAACCTGGTGCTCGGTGAACCCCGCTGTTCACCAAGCACTAAGACCAAGGAGGTCATAGTGGACTACAGGAGGTCCAGGAGGACAGTGCACACACCTATTACGATTCAAGGGGAGGAGATGGAGTGTGTGGACAACATCAAATTCCTGGGCATCCACATCACTTTGGACCCGAGCTGGTTGCTGAACACCTCTTTTCTGAAGAGGAAGACCCAACAAAGACTCTTCTTCCTCAGGAAACTAAAAATGGCTGGACTTCCTGCTCAGCTGCTCAAGAACTTCTACAGAACCGTGATTGAGAGCATCCTCTGCCTCACTATGACTGTGTGGTGTGGCAACTGCCTAGTCCAGGACACAAAAGACATGGCCAGAGTGGTGAAAACTGCCCAGTGGATTGTTGGGAGTGAGTTATCAATCCTGGAGCTAATATGTACTGGCAGACAGCAAAGGAAGGCCATTGGTACTGCCACTGATCCCACCCATCCAGGACACAAACTGCTTGTACCGCTACAGTCTGGGAAACGAGACAGATACATAAAGAGCACAACCATCTGTCCATCTTCCATCCTCTCCCTGCAGACACACTCACCCGTTTGCTGCACCCTAAACACTGATTAAAACTTTATTTATCTCTTTCTGAGGGTACCACTCCAATTTCATTATGTTCTAGAAACATAATGACAAATAAAAAAATCTTATGTCTTATATTTACTGGACTCTCTGCTGACGAAGATGTCCCAGTCTGCTCTTCATCACCAGCTCTGTCCTCCTCTTCCTCAACTGTCTCCTCCGCATCCTGACGGCCATAAAAAACAAATTACACATTTGATTTAATTAGTTTTTTTAAAAAGAGCTGCTGGAAATCACTAGCGCTTTGCTCGCAGAGGGAATTAGGAAACTCAACCTGCAGCTACACAAGCAGAGGAAACACACAGCTGGGGGTAAAGGTGAGGTAACCAGCACACAAACTGGGTCGCTGGAGGAAGAAAAGTGGTCCAACCTGATTGTGAATCCTCTCCTCTGGCAGTGAAAACATTAGGAGATCTACAGCGCCTCCCTGTGGTGCTTCAACTCACTAATAATGGCTTTCTGATATGGAAAAGTCTGGAATAGGGAGAATATCTGGTGAAACTGGTTTGTTTCTGGGTTGATCCGACAGCCTGGTGTCTCTTTAAGTAATCAGAACAACAACAAGTCTGACTTTTCATGAACTTATCTAAAACTTGGATTTAATCAGAGCTTGAACTATTTGGTTTTAGCCTCGGTTCACCAGAAGGATCCCGTTCTGGCTCACTTGCTTTTTCAGTCAAAACCCCAAACCTTTCACACATCAGAAGGTTTTATTTTGTAGCACCACAGGGAGACTGTTTAGAGCCACTAATATTATCACTAAATGAATTTACTGTGAGCTAAAAACACAGAAACAAAGTGAACATGATAACAGAAGTCATCCCTAATATTGTTAAAACATTATTACATTATTACATGATGTAGGAACTTTTAATAAGCGATTCTTTTTTTCCCCTGGGGTATAAATATGACGTGACACATCCTAATTTTGTTCAGCCTCTAGAAAACTTTGTGTTCGTCTCAGTCAGCTGAACACCTGATCCAATCAGAGTGGTGCTGTAGGCAGACCCGGTTTCCATGGCAACCACTAGCCGCCATAAACATGCTAACCGGTTGCTACGGAGGCTTTTCCGTCCTGCCTTCACCATCATGAACATGAACTGTGAACTGTGAAATGTGAACATGAACATGACTGTTGATCAGTCCAAAAACATGAGAACGCAGCAATTTATTCCAAACAAAACAGAAGAAATATAAAGTCGGACATCATGATTCCAAATACAAGAAAAGTGAAAAGCAAAGCGGGAATAATAAAAGATTAAAAAAAGCAAACAAGCAAAGCAGCATGACTTAAATGCTGAACTGAACAGAACGACATTATGAGAGAAACATGAGTATGGAAGCAAAAGGCACAGCGAGTTAAAGTCAAAGCAAGCTATGAAAAAGCAGAAACTCAATAAAAAACAAGAGCATATCGAAGTCAAATAAGGTCACAAACAAACCACATAAAAAGAAAAGAAAAACAACTTATATTCCAACTTAAACATATGACTTTAAAGATCAAAAACACAGAAATCACAGACATGTTTATGAAAAATAATCCAATTTTCTTTAACTGGTAAACCATCGAGATGAAAACGTGAAATAAAGCTGCCTTGAACTTTCTCAGAATTTACAAATTACCAAAACAGGTGACTCACACCCGGAAAGATTTAGAAAATATCATGAAAATTTTATGAAATATCTTGAAGGTTTTACAAAATATTCTTAAAGTTTGGCCAAGTAACGTATGTAATGTGCAATTTCTAGGAAGTAACTATAAAGTTCTAGAAATACGTACGTAATGTATGTAAACCATAAACTGAATTTAAGAGTAAAAATTATGGACCTATGTACAAAAAACAAAGACGTTTTTAAGAATCTTCCAAAGGTTTTTTAGCAAGCAGAACTTTCCATTCAACCAGAGCTAAAATTCAAACACAAGCAGATAGATATTAAAAAACAAAAATCCTGCTGGTTTTAATGGGAGCAGATTATGGCTGCTTCGTCTGTTCTACTCTATCAGTTCTCTATTACACCCTACTGAGGGTTGAACCTGAGAGGAACCGGGTTCTGACACCACGGAGCTCCAGAGGAGCCCGTGGTGTCAGCCCTCAGGTTTCCATGGAGACCAGGTTCTGATTGATGTTATTGCAGGAAAAACTTCATCTCAGAACTCCTCTTCCTCGTCTTCCTCCAGCTGCAGATTTGCTGCTTTGCTGCTTTCTCACTGAAGCTTTCCTCTTCTTCACGACATCCTCCTCTTCACTTTCATTCTCGTCTTCATCACCATCACTTTTCTCCTCCTCCTCACTTTCCTCACTTTTTTCCTCTTCTTCTCCGTCCTCTTCCTCCTCTTCTTCTCCTTCCTCTTCCTCCTCTTCTTCTCCTTCCTCTTCCTCTTCTTCATTTTCTTCCTCATGATTGTCTTCAGTTTCTGCCTCTTCCTCTGTCTCCTCATCCTCACCATCTCTCTTATTTCTTGCATCCTCCTCTTCCTCACTCCCCTCTGTTTCCTGTGATGACTTCAAAGTGTCGCTGTCATCCTCCTCTTCCTCACTTTTTAAACTGCTTTGCTCCTCATCATCAGTCATTGCTCCTTTGCTCTGAGTCTCCTGACTCGACCCTTCCTCTTCCTCCTCTTCCTCCTCCATATCTCCTCCTTTGCTTCCTTTTTCTTCTGTCTCATTTTCACTCTCTGTGGCTCCACTGGTTTCCTCCTCTTCCTCAGCAGCACTCTCATCTTCCTCAGTCTGATCTCCTGGTTGAGGAGTCTCACTGTCTGTGTCCTCCTCCTCTTCCTCTTCCTCCTCCTGTCCGGTTGCAGCAGATCCAGTCTCCTCTCCCTCCTCTGAGCTGGTTCTCCACCGTTCCTCCTCGTGTTCCTCCTCCTCCTCCTCCTCGTCTTCCTCCTGCTGTAGACTTTCTGATGCAGGAATGACGTTGATGCTGACGGCCGAGTCGCGGCTGACCCCAGCAGACAGAGATTCAGGCTCTTCCGGGTCACTTCCTGGTTTTGGAGCACTGCCCCGGCTCTTGGAGGCCAGCTTCTGGACTAAAACAGCGCCCCCTGCTGCCAGAGTGGCGGCGCCGGCCAGCGCACTCCCACCTGAGCACTTCCTCTGGGCTGTAGCTTCCTTCCTGTTTCGCTCGTTTTTGGATCTTTTGGATGAATCTGGGTTTTGTTTGGAGCGGGAAGCGTTTCTCTCGTCACTGATTGGCTGACAGCTCTCTATGGTCAGCCAACCAGCTTTGGACTCTGGTCTGGCTGGACCGGACTTAGAACCGTTCCTTTTGGGTTCTGGATGCTTGTCCCAGTCTGCAGCTGGTTTTGTCCCAGTCAGCTGGGTTTTAGACCCGGCCTGTCTGACTGCTTTGTTCCTATGAGCCGGCCTGCTCTGATCCAATGACAAGAGGTTCTGTTGGTTTTGACTGGTCCTCCTCTGGTTCTGACTGTGCTGGGCGGAGAGAGAGTGAGTGTCGCCGCCCTTCTGGAACTGTGTGTGTAACGCCCGGCTAACCAAGAACTTCCTGTTCTTTCTCTGCTCTCTGATTGGTTGAGCAGTCTGCTCTCTGATTGGCTGAGCATGCTTACCCTTCCTCTGTCCAGCACAGACAGCATGAAGACGGAAAGAGGCGAACGTTAGAGGAGAGCATGCAGGAAACAGAACCAAACTGGGCTAACATGGTCAAGGTTTTCCCCCAGAAAACTCGCTAAGCCTGGTGGTTGGTCGCTAGGCCAGTCATTCATCTAGCGGCCCGTCGTGTTTTTGAGTTAAAAAATGTTTAAAGTTGACAGAAAATTTGAAAATATCACTTGATAATTATGTGTTATTGAAAGATTTAACATTAATAGCTGAACACCAACTATAAAGTCTTAAAAAATGCAAATATTTTTAAAAAACTTAAATAAATAAGCAACGCTTAGCCTGGTGGGGTCACAAGTAAAGCCTGGTGGTCTGCCAGACTTATAATACACTGAGAGAAACCCTGATCATGGAAACCAAGCTAGCAGCTAACTTACTGTCTGCAACTAGCTTGCCTTCTGCAGTTAGCTTACTTTAGTTATCCCACCTTCTGAAGCTAACTTGTTTTCTGGAGTTAGCTTACCTTCGACAGCGGAGACAGGCTGAGTGTTTTGTCGCTGGGATCCATCTTCATCACGTGAGTCTGACAGTAAAAACAGACATGAGGATGATGAAGGTGACGTTGCTCCACATCTGGAGAATCCAGATTTCTCACCAGGTTCAGGAAGTCAGTGGTTTCTCCCAGTCCTCTCACGCTGTCGCAGTCTGTCAGGCTCTCCACATCGCCCCCTGTCTGCCCTGAGGAGCAGCACACCATCCAACACAATGAGCCTCATTTCATGTACATTACTACAGACAAGCCTGGATTAATAAAAGAAAAATACAAATAGCCAGTGATTATTGGTGCATCCACATCCAGATACTTAAAATTATAGCTAAATTAAATAAAAAAGGGGTTTTAATTTAAATAATTAAAATTAAAAACTAACATAGAAAAATATTATGTATTAATTAATTGTATAATTAAATATTATTTAAATTATTAACATTGACTATAGCTCATTAGATACACTAGAATTTTGTTTTTAGAAATTATTACTGTTAAGAGAAAAAAATTAAACGAATAATTTCTAAATTCATACAAATATATGCAAAAAAGCTAAAACACTTAACTGAAAAAGGTGGATTAAAAAACAGAAATAACATTTATATTTTAGGTGAATGACAAAATTTTTTAAAAAGTAAGACATTAAATTGAATTTAAAAAAAATACCTGAATATATTTATTTCTTATTACATGTACAGTTATAAGAAATACAAAAGCACAAAAAATACAAACATAAACAATTGATTGAAGGATAATTAAATACTAATATGAATTTTATTTTAAACTTTGTGAAACACATTTAGAAAAAATTGTAGATAAAAAATTTTTATTCTCTTTTTAAATAAACTAAAAGTTGGTGAGTCAGTTCATGAAACTAAAATTAAAAAGGATGAAATATTTTTTTAAAAAGACAAAATCTGGTTCCATGGAATCAATCACTAAATGTATTGATTAATGATATTAATGATAATATATTGATTGACTGAAGTCTGTACCCTGATGGACATCGTCTGGGCCGAAGTGCTCAGTCCCGTTAAGAACCGGCCTGTGGCTCGGCTGGTTCTGGTCCGGTTCGGACAGAGCCAGCAGAACTGGCCCATGGTTCTTGTCCAGTTGATTGTGGTCCAGTTGGTCCGAGGCAGGAAGTGCTGTCTGCAGGACGCCCGAAGTTCTGGCGGGCAGCGAGTGGGCCGCGGTTCCAAACTGCTCCGGAGATCGCTCCTGCAAGACATGGGGAGGTTCCATCAGTCATCAGCTGTTTGGACCTGTTTGGACCTGCCCCAGCACCAGAACCGACCCGTTCCCTGCGGCGGACCCGGGCAGAGAGGCTGCGCTGCAGTGTGGAAGTCGGTTCCCCCAGGAAGTCGAATGCGCCGTCCTCCAGTGTGATGGCAGAGCAGCCGGGTCCTCTGGGCCGGGCCAGAACCACCATGTGGCAACCTCCGCACGCCGCCTGGACAGGAAAGAGCAGATGGGTCAGGGCTGACAGCCTGATGGCGTTCTGACAGCAGCCTCATGGCCTGATGGCAGCGACTCACGGCCTGGACGGCGAGCGGCAGGAAGCGGGGAACCACAGCCGGGTGGAACTGGTTGGTGAAGTTCTGGTCGCCCAGGCCCAGCTTCCCGTGCCGGCCGTCGCCAAATGAGTACAGCAGCCCGTTGTCTGGGGAGAGAGCCGCGGGTCAGAGCGGGTTTGGGAGCCCGACCCAGTCTGAGGTCGAAGGTCACCTGTGAGGACAGCAGTGTGGCTCTCCCCGCAAGTCACCCAGGTTGGCCGGCCCGCCTGGAAGCGCTGGACGGGGCGTGGCAGCTGCGACTCGAACACAAACGTCCCGAGGCCCAGCTGGCCGAACTGACCCAGGCCGAACGAGTAGATGCTGCCGCTGTCTGGGGTCAAAGGTCACACACTCTGCTGGTTACTACACAGCAGTAAAACATGCTGCAAAGCTCCGACACAAAAAATAGTCTGATTATGTAACTGAAAAGAAAAATAATTAAAATTGTAATAAAATAAGATAAAAATAAATAAATAGGTATTTTAATATTTTAATTTAAAAAAATCTGTTAAGCAATAATAACATAAAAGTAAACTGTAAAGCATAAATATTTTATTTATTAAATTTTTTTAATTAAAACTAAATCATTGTATACATGAATATAAAATGAAATTAAATGATTACTCCCAGCTTTTGTTCATTTTCTTTGTGTTTTCCTGCAGGTTCGTCTCTAAAGCTCTTATTCTTCGCCAGTCGGTGTGTGATGGCTAACCTGTTAGCGCCACCGTGTGGCTGCCGCCACAGGCCACCTGCAGCACCGGCTCCCTGATGCTCTCCACCCGCTGTGGGACTCGGTGTCCGGCCAGCCGCTCCGGCCGCAGCCCCAGCTTCCCGCTGTCCCGCTCCCCGAAGGTGAACAGCTCTCCGTCCGCTGCCAAACACGCACACATTAGCCGGTCTCCTCCAGGTGAGACCAGTCGCCAGGTGAGTCTCACCTGTCACCAGAGCGGAGTGGTAGTACCCGCAGGATACCCAGCTGACCGGCCGGCCCACGTTGACCTCCAGCGGCCGAGTCGCCTGGCTCCGCTTCCCCAGCCCAATCTGACCCTCAGAGTTCTCGCCCCACATGAACAGCTTCCCGCCCTCTGCAAACAACATCAGGGTCATGTCGTCAGCATGGCGACGTCGCTACAGGACAGCCGATGAATTAATCTTAGATTACTTTACAGAGAAATCGTTCAAAATGAGGAATTAATAAACACTTTTAATTATAAAATATTTACTGTAAGTGTAATAAAAAAGTAAATATTAACAAGATGAATGTTGAAAAGAAACTCAAAATTTTCACACTACTTTTGAAAAATTTTATTTTGGTAATATTGTGTTTCAATAATAAAAAATATATATATACCATAAATATATGAAACTAAATTATTTAAATATTTATTAATATTTTTTTTTCAAAGTATATTTTTAAAATTTTTAAATCTACTGTTTCTTGTTGTTCCCCCGGGGGATCAATAAAGTATCTATCTATCTATCTATCTATCTATCTATCTATCTATCTATCTATCTATCTATCTATCTATCTATCTATCTATCT